>JABUIW010000028.1:14756079-14825675 GCA_013363375.1 Menidia beryllina
ACTAGTCCCATACATCTTGGAGAAAGCAAAAATGCACGCCTCGTAAAAAAAGCTTAATTCTCCGGAGGTTAAAAAGACCTTGCCCTTTCCCCCATTCCTGAAAACAATACTGTGCCTTGGGGTTTGAAACCTGCTTATAAAGCTAAAACTGATCTTAATGATTTAGTCAATAGCCAGTGTTGAGCAAATAGTCTGTGTGTGTACGTATGCAGGCATTTGAAGTATGTGTCCCGGTTGGAGGTGGGCGCGGCAGCTCCAGGAAGATCACCTACACCAACCCTTACACCAGCAGCCGGATGTTCCTGCTCCGCTCTGACCACCCGGACCTGCTCCAGTTCAGGGAGGACAAATTCCAGGTGAGGCCAGAGAAGGAGCTATTCAGGTCTTTCCTTCTTGTTCAGAAAAAAAATCAATACTTTGATTAAAACACTGACAAAACCTCTTCAGGTGGGTTATCCGGATTAATGGCACTGTGCTGTGAACAGGCTGTAAATAATGTCGATGAAATGAGTTTTAATGGGCAGCACTGCTGACCCTGCAGGATGTGCATGGACGGAAAGAGAAACGTCACTCGTTACACTGCTTGCATAGACAGCTGCGTTAGGGATCAGTTGGAAACACACAGTACTAATCCATGTGGCATTTTCTGTGGACGAAATTGCAACAGAGATGTTTCTGTTGGAGCATTGAACAGAGTGAACAGTGTTCTGCACTGCAGAGATTGTAGCCTGTTATCGGCTTCAGAATCATCCATGCAACTCTCCTGTTGTTGCACCGCTCCACCAGAGAGATACTCTCATATTTTGAGTCAAACTTGACCGATTTTCTGAAATTTCTAAATCAAACTGTCTCAGAAGGTCAGCGGGTAAACACATATATGTAACTATAAACTGCAAAATGGCTTCCGCTTTCTCTTCATCCCGATGTGGAGATTACAACCATTCTAGCCTTTCTGTCTTACTGTTGGTTTCTCGGGCCTTGTAAAAGTGATTTGGCTTCCGTGTCTGCTCCGAGCAGAAAAGATATGGAAGTTAGAACTGCTGCTGTTTAACCGTAATAAAGGTCTGTCTCGCTAACCACCAGAGCTGCTTCCATCGTTACCTTTCCTTTGCATAACATGTCATAAAAAAAACAAATGTCACACCACCGTTTTAACTTAAAAATAGATAAAAACAACAACAACAAAATTAGTCATGCAGTTGTTGGCCTGAGGCCTCTGCTTCATAAAAGGCTTTGGACAGAATAAAAAATAGCCCTCTGTTTATTTTTTCTCCTTTGTCAGCGAGTCTCCAGGTGTCTCATAAAGTATTTCCTTTGCTTCAAGTATGTAACAAACGTGGAGATCCTTTTCTCTATTTGCGCATAACCACCTCACTCTAATAAAACCTGCCGTCAAGAGGAAACGCAAAGGAGAGATCAATACAGCTCTGCCTTACAAAAAGATTACAGCATAAATCCTCCAAATTGACCCATATTTCTCCCGAAGATATTAAAAAGAAAATACGGGAAGACACTTAATGTCTGATTGAACTACTGAGAACAAACAAAAAACGAAAAAAAAAAGCAAATGAAGACCTTGCGAGGCATGAACCTTGACAAGAACAGCATTACAACGTTCAGGGCTGTCTCCATTTAATTAGAGAGAAGAATAATTAAAATTGCAGCCCTTCATGGAGAAACCAGTAATTTAGAGAGAAATAAGGAAAAACTGTGTGATCCTAGGTGGTTGCTACAACTGAGAAGGCAAATTATTTAGTCTTTCTTTGAGCATTAATTGCCTTATCTTAGAAAACACAGAGAAACACTTACACTGTGTGTGCACACAGTTAAATATTTTCTAGTTAAGGCATTCACATTCTGTAAAATATGTTATTCATTAAGTAGATTGATCGCTTCAAATCACACAAATCAAAATAATGCCACCGTGAGAACAAATTCCTTCTCCATCAAACTCTTTAAAAGCATTTTCCAAACAAACAAAACAAGCAAAAATACAGTGTCACACGAACGTAAGAATTAATTTTGGGACTTATTCACTCAGTGGGCTCAACTGAAGAACTAAATGCTTACCAACTGTTTTGTTTGATTTTTTCTGTCATCGCAAGTAAAAGTTGCTGGACAGGAAATTAGGACAGAGAGAGGGAAGGCCTGCAGCAGAGCACCTTAAGACAGGACCTGACACACCTCCATGTTCAGAGGTTCAGCCTCTGAACATGCCCCAGATCACTTGGAAAATTCTTGACCTGAATAGTGGGGTTCCTCAGACAGTTGGAAGCACAATTATTTAGGTCTTAGTTCATCCCATTTAGTGGGTTTTCAGATAGTTTTGCAGGCCGCAGTTGGCCATGAAATGAGGATCAGCTCACATATGCCTATGCTCTGATATCTGTACTCTGAAGTCATTCTTATTGAAAATCTGTAGGGATTCTACAGGCTGGCTTTGCTCATAGTAACAACAACCTCTGTTGTCCATTGGCGGAAATGGTGCGTAATTTCTGTTGTGTCCACACAATTTTTTTTCTGTAGCAGACATACTGAACGGAAGGTTAGGGCATCAGGTTACACATATTAGCAATAGCTAATAAAAATTTGGATTAACCGACTCATACACACAGTACACTTTGCATATAGACAGGTAACACATTTCTTGGGTTCTTTTTAAAAGAGAATGCACCCCGGGTAAAGTTTTTCATGTTCACTATGTTCAGATTGGCGGGGGAGAAAGCTACACCATTGGATTGCGGTTCGCCCCCAGCCAGAGTCCCGGTTTAGCAGAGATCCTGGTCTATGTGAACAACCTGGAGGAGAAGACAGAGGAGACGTTCTGTGTAAAGGTCAACTACTCATGAGCAGAAGATTTTTCCAGAAATGCTGAGTACTTTGTTTACTGTATGCGTTGGATGCTAATGTATTTGATGGATATTTTGCAATAAACCGGTTTTCTTATTGTGTTCTGTTTTATTTGTGTTTTTTTAAAATAGTCTGCACTGTGTGAATGAGCTTTGGTGGCTGGCTCGACCATTTAGTTTCAGACAAATGTACTTCCTCTGAAAGGCTTTGCACACAGTTTAGTTGTTATATATGAGACCATTTTTGTACTCAGTGAAGCAGCAGAAGATTTTCAATTTACATTTGTTGCTGAGGCTAAGTCCAAGTTGCGAGCTGTCCTCTGAAGTGTCCGGTTCAAGCCCAAACCATCCAAATGGACGCAGAGAGTGAAAGCAAATAATATTTCTTCCATTTTAATTAGCCAGCAAACCCACTTGAATGCCACTTGACAATTGAGTTTTAATCTAAGACAAGCCAGGGGGCCACTCTCCGTGTCCCACGACTTTCTAAACAACTTATCCTCATCACCTACATTATTAGCCACGCGCTGTAATGAGGTATGATTTTTCAGCGAGGCGCGCATCTCTTCACATCGCCCTCATTAACAGCAGCCCCCTTTTAAACCCTCTGCACTCTCCCCCCCGCTTGCTTCACTGTGTCACCCGGTTGGAGCTGCTGAGATACAGGGAGAAGGCCATGCATATTGTGTTATGTAACACAGAGTTACACAATCCCTCCACCCCCCCACTCTCCCCTCCCTCCCCGGTTTGCTCTCATTAGAATGCAGGCAGAAAAATAAGCCTCAGCACAGCAGCAAAGCCTAATAGAAAAAACAAAAACAAATAACAAAGATAGCGGCTAAGCCGTGTGCACTTTATCTTCACCTTCTCTAACATCTTGAAGCCCTAAGATCCTCTGTGTTTTGTGTTAATGTGTTTGAATCTTAGAAAGATGCACATCAGAGCTGTATTTGTCACATCCTTTTCACTGTGTACATTTTCACCTCCTAACATGCTGAACCAAGTACCAGTCGACGTTAGACCTTCAGCTTGAAGGGATGTGTTTCAGTTTCTAAGTCTGTTTTCCTTCTGTCCTTAAAGCCATACGTGCTATTTGAGCTGCAGGTATTCCACCTAGTTATTAAGTAAATCCTCTTTTATAGGGCTGTTATGCAAAATGCAAAACAAAGTCCTCACTGGCAGGAATACCAATGCAAAGATTAGATGATGCTATGATGATGCATGAGCTGTCTAATTTAGCAGTTTGTTTCGGCCTTTTTTCTGGATGATACGTCCTTAATGCTTTCAGCCGACAAATTAGCCTTCAACCAATAAACAACTTGATGAGCAAAGCCACGGGGGTATGATGGCCGCAAGATTTGCCGGAGCACACCAGACCGCGCGCTTGTTACCCCTTATTATCAGGGGTTTATTTAATGTCTGGGTTGTACAGTGATACCATGACTCATAATTCATTCACCTTTGTTGTGGTCATCATACCAGGTGGAAGACACATACTGTAATGCAAACATTAGTACCACATACTCTTCCTTGTTATATGAAGTATTGCAAAGTAACTAATATTTAATGACTTTAGCAGCAATGCATGATGCATACTACTGACTTACTTCTTCTGAAATGGAGTAAAAAGTTCATTAAAAAAGTTTTAAATTAAGTTTTAAAAAAGTCAAACTGACCATTTTTTCCGTTTCTACAATCTTCATGTGGCCTGATAATGACTTTCAGGAGTAATATTGCTTTTCACAAGTCTCACATATGCTTCTCATGAATAGAGCCCAGGGTTATTCAGTTTGGCTCCGGTTGTTGAGTAGTTACTGACTGAATTTGTTCATGTTTTTCTGGTTTAATTTGGTTTTCGGGGGTATGTTCATGTTTGCTGTTTTCTCTTGGACAGGAGGTTGTTTTGTTTTGCATTGCTCTCCCTAATCATTATAATAAGATGTTCACACTCTCAGGACCGAAGGCCTTCTCAGCTGCAAATTTAATTCACATCTAAATATACATACGTACATACATGTGTGCTCTGGGCTTTGTTTTTGGGTTATTATTCACAGAGCTTTCTAAAATCTTACTTTTACCAACCAAACACAGCATACTTCTAACTAAGGGTATACGAGAAAGTTCTAGGAAGACAAGCTTAAAATATCCAAGCGTGTCCTTCGAATGGCAGCACTGGTGACCAGTGACCAGTGAGGTTCTGTTCTACAGCCACCTCCCAGGTGTCTCCTTGTGTCTGCTGTGGTTGAGATTGAGAGTAACCATCATGTTTCCACGGACGGCTGCCTGGCCGTGAAGGAGATTTCCTGCTGCTGTCCATCCCAAATTTGGGCAGATAACTAGAGTATTTCTGACCGGAACGGGATGCTGTTCTGTGTGTGAAAGTCTAATATCTGGACCCGGGTCTTTTCAGCAGCCTCAATGTGAGCTCAATAGCCGCTGTTTCAGCAAGGGGCCGAGCTCTGCCGACACCTTATTAGCGGTGCCAGTCCAGGGGCTGTTGGTTCCCTCTGAAAGAGCACAGACGCCCGCCACAACAGCTCCCGGTGTCTGCTCACCTTGTTAGTGCGCTTAGACGACTCCCGTCTAGCTGCTCATTGCCTCTGCCTTGATATTTAGCCGGGTGTCTGTTTTCGCTCCGATTTGAACAACACCAAGGCTACAAGCTGGCGTCTGTGTTTCAGAATGATCGCCTCTGTGTGTAGGTGCCTGGCCTGAGCCGTGTGAGTGGGTGCACGTCTGTGAAAGCATACAGCGGCGCACGCATCAGAGCGATTTGGAGCTGAAGGAATATGCAGCCTAGCAACCAGCCCTCCTCCTCATGTGCACCTCTGGTTTGGTTCAGCTCTCTGGCAGAGAGGAGTTTGCTAATATTACTGCAGCACACTTCACATTGAAAAGATACATCACAACAAAGGCAATGATTACATGTTTTTTTTTTTTGTCGGAGAAGAATTGAAAGGAAATTTCAAGTCCGGGAGGAGAGTTGATGTGGGAGGTGGAGCTTTTGGCAAACTGGAATTCACTTACCTTGCTACCCACCTCAGCAGGAGCCTCTGTCAGCCATGGCTGCCGAGCACAAAGCGAACGTGTTGCGGCTGAGAGAGAGTCACCATTTATGTGGCTGCATCCAGCTTGAACATAGTTCTCAGCAGATGGCAGCCTCACACACACAGCAAACTCCTGCAGCCTCCACAGTCAACTTTTCCACCACAGCAGTAGAAATGAAACAGTTTGTTAAACTGGCCTTTAACTAGCATCACAACCAACAAATAGCTTTTCTATGCCTCTATGTAATATTGTTTTTCCTTTTTATTTCCCCTACAAATATATTTTTCTTCTTTTTCTTCTTCTATATATATTGGGCTGTTTATTTTAGAAATCGGTCTAAGGTAAACTCTTGTTTCGTGTATAAAATAATGACCTCAGCAGAGTTTTGGTTGCTTTTCCTTTTCTCTTTTTACTTCCTCTGTGTTTGGTGTTGCTTCTCAAAACTCCAAAGCTTGGCTCCAGTTTCTGTGAAAAACTGTGTGACAGGATATTTCAGAGTTAACTGCTGACTCCTGGGAACATGGCAACTTTGCTTGAAAGAAGCCAAACATGGCCAAAGACATGAGCAGTTTGTTGATATGGATGGGAAAATACATTTATTGCCAAACTGGCCAGGACAATTAAAAATCTCTTACGGTTGGCAGACTACTTCCTGCTTGAATACTGGTTCAACACGTTTAGTTTTTAGTTTTTAAAAAAAAATGTGTACAATTGATGTAGCTGACGGGCAACCTTGTTGACCTTTTCACTCCATTTCATGGTCCTTTGGGCTCACCAGCTCCCTGAGATATCAGCTGATACTTTAAAGGCTGCATTAGACTCAATTTTAAGAAATAGCCTCACATTTGTGAAGTCTTCAAATAATAAATATATTCCCCTAAACTCACTACTCTTATTCATATTAAAAGCCCCATTTCTGACACAAAACTTAATTCTCTGAAAAATAAATATACAGGTTTTATTTTTACTTACGGAACATAAATAAGAAAATACAAATTAAGTAAATCACAGAAAAGACATGCTTTCTTAAAGCCCAAATTGAAAGTGTAGATTAGTTTGGGTTTTAAAAAAGAGAAAGGGACGGTTACAGTGGGAGGTAAGTAAGATTGAAAGCTGAACCAGATAAATTGATTTTCTCCCCATCCGCCTTACTTTAAAGTCATACTTCTTTGATAAAAGAGAAATAACGAGAGAACCCTTCCTTTGCAGAATACTTGCTTTGAAAACCAATAAATGTATTTTGCACACATATTTATTGAGTCCTGTGCCAAAAGGAAGGAGTCTATAGGTCTGTGCCCTCTTAAGATATTTGACGACAGATAGTTGCACAAAGTGAATGACCGCAGGACATGATTTGCATGGATTTACTTTGTCCGCAGATTTGAATGTCTATTTCAATTCGTCCATGCAAGATAAGACATCAGCGAGCTGAGTAACAGCCACATCCATCAGATTTACCTCTGTTGGTCATTAAATGGACAAAGGGAATTACAGACTCTGGAGATTTTTCTCAGAAGAAAATATGCTCTTTGGAATATTACTTTTTGGGGCTTGTTAAATGAAAGGTCTGGATCAAAGGTAGCATTGAGATATTAACATATGCCCTTTTTCAAATCAAAGTCACAAGCAGTAAGAGGAAGGCTTGATCCAAATGGCTGGATTTCTTACTGCTTAACAGTAAAATATCGCCACAGTGAGGAACTTCTTAGTTTAGATGGAATCTTTTCCATTCTGGTTTAAATCTGTTCCTGAGTTGTGACCACTGAATTAGATTATTGCTAATAAATGCAAATAAACCAGTTTGCAACATTCACAGTGCTAATAGGACTTTTAGGTAGAGTAGTCTGAAAAGGGAGGTGTGGAATGTGTATATAACTGCAGGCAATAGGTTTGAACGGCTTAACTTGAGCCTGAGATATTTGACCTGGTGGCTTCAGTCCAGACAGGACATTGTTATTCAAGGAAAGACTCAAAACAGAAAATAAGCCAAATTGTAAAATACAAAAAGTAAGACAATACCACGACTGTAGTTTTACATCTCGGTTGCACTGAGTGATTAGACGAAGGCTAATGTTCTCATTCCGGTGTGATGGGTCTCCGCATGGCTACATGCTGTTTCTAATTACAGAGAAAGCAAGACAGTTCATATTTATGACCCTATTTTTAAGTTGGTTGGAGAGCAGGGAGTTCCAGGTTTAATGAAACAAATTCTCAGTGGGATTATTTGCTGTAACCAAGTCCAGCAAAGATATCACGAACACACAGCCGAACCGAAAGCGTCTGTTGTTCCCAATTCTTACAATGCAAAGAAGTGGAAAAAAAAAACTTGATTATGACAGGTTGAACATGTTTTTTTCCTCATGATGCTTTTATCTAAAGTGTTCAAATCAATAGTTCAGTTAGTAATTTTGGCAGAAACAGATGCATTTGTTATCAGCTGTGGTTTCTGTCCACTACTGACTAATTTACACAGACTCATTCATAAAAGATGTTTAGGCTATAACTGTGACACATAGCGAAGTCTTACTATGGAAACTTAATGCTGTCTATGACTTCTTGCTGTGTGCATTCAATATTTGCTGATATTTATGGGGGGGGGTTTGTTGCCTGTATCAATTGATGACGCACAACTGTAAAAAAAGAGTATTGTCACCTGATTTTAAATCAGGTGACAATCAGGTGTAAATTCTCTAAATCATAAACTAAATCTTTTCTCCACACGTACATTTAGGGTTTAATCATAGCAGATCCAAAACCATTTCAGGAAATCTTCTTTACTGTTGTGAATCAGACAGATGGACAGTCCATGTTAGTATTCATTCGATTTTGCTGAAGTTGCTCACATGTCTGACAATTGACATGAACAATATCTGTTCAGTAAAAACTGAGTTGAAATCATAAGTGACATCTCAGCTAGTATTAAGACATTTTAATGACATGGAAAAATATGTCATTGTTCATCCAATTGTTCTTTCATCCAAAAGTGGAACACAAACTGAAAATAACATGGGGTCTAAATCACCATGTCTCATATTCAGCCCTTTTTCAATTAGAGCAACCTTGAGGGTCAAGCATGCGGAATTACACACAGCACAAGATTTTCAATGCTTGTATGTCGATTGCCAAACCTTTTAGAGGAAACACTCGTGAGGGGTCCTCCAACTGAATTTGCTTGCAATCAAATTGAAATGAAATGGATTGATGTAGTTACAGAGAAATTATTCAGTCTGATGCATATCCAAACTGCTCAAATGGTAGAGAGGATTTAAATTACTTAAGTGTTAGCCTGATATGAATTTTAAATGGGAAATCATGTTCTATTTCCTGGATTTAATCAAGTCTTTTTGAAAATTAGCCACCGGATTTCTGGTTTAATATACAGACGGCTATAAGGAGAAAGAGGGGAAATGAAATATGGAGTCCTGATTGGGTGTCACGGGGCTTCTCTCTGTCTGTCAGCAGAATGGCCCCGGCATAATTAGGAGAAGCAGCACAATGCAAACCGGGAAAGCTGTGTTCAAAGATCTCTATGGATTCGTTTGGTTTTTGTTTGCTTTTTTCTCTTTGGTATTATACATTCAGGACGTGCTTTGTTGCTCAGACTGGGGAGCCACTTAGCGATGTCAGGATGTACATAAACATGATCAGTCACTTCGGAGACTCTACAAAAGCACCCCCCCCCCCCACCTCTGCTTTGTCCTGTCACATTTCCAGTTTGCGTTTTAAGTTAGAGCAGCATATGTTGGAGCCCAGAATCTAATACTGTCCAGTCAATCTGTACACTTCCGCAACTAGAAAATTCAATTCAGCTTAATCGTATATGACAAAAACTAAATTGCTGTTGTTAACCTACAGCTTCAAAGTCATTTACAAAGTGTACTCCTGTTGACCTAAGGGCACTACTTTCAAAAAGTTGTAAATATTCATGAGCTAGCGAAGCGTTTCTGGGAGATAAATTGGACCAGCACCTGTGTGTCCACCTTATCAAGCAAAGGGTCAGCGCCCAGGTAATTTCAGAGTCGCTGCGGCTCAGAACCGTCCATTCATTTTCTGTACCCCTTTAACTCTAATCAGGGTCACGAGAAGGTGGGAGCACATCCCGGCTGCCTTGGGGTGCACAGTGGAAAGGTCACGAGTCCATCACAGTACGTCAAAGACCAAAGAGAAACAATAATCCAAACTCACAGACTGTCTTTCAGTCAATTTAGAATAAGCAATTAACTCAACACGTGTTTCTGGACAGTGGAAGGAAGATGGAGAACGGGAAGGTCGGACCTCATTCCATTATTCTGTCAGTCAGCAAGGTTGAATTATTGAAAAAACGAGGCCTTTGCAGTGCCTTTGCTGACCAGGTCCTGCAGGACCTCAGCTGTCAATAGCAGCCAAGCGTCCTCATGCTAGTCAAGCAAAACACCTTTCTTGCTTTTGCTAGACATGTTTTGACAATCAAGATCAGTATGCCCACCTGTTCTTTTTGTGGAGTGAAACAAAAACTGAGGCCCAATGTGATTAAAGTCTCAAACAAAGGAATTGAATGATTGGGTTATGATTTTATTTTGAGTTAAAAACTCACGAGTGAAAATAAAATTGCCATCAAATTGGATCCACTGACTGGTTAATACATTTATTGCCTCAGCTGCACATGGCATTTTATTTATGTAGGTCTTCATACGTTTTACGAGCAATAAAGAGTTATTTCTGACAGTCTTTTGGCAGATATTCAATATAATGCCCATTACATTATTTTTGTTGGTCTTGAGTTAATCCTTTTTATTATCTTAGAATGAGCACACTATATATAAAATGCAGCACCTTCCCCTTAACCAATTTTGCAGTGCCATATCACTGGAAGAAGAAATGGACATGAACTGCGACTGGAACTAGAGTTGATGCAGAGGGTACCACTAACAGCCTCCAAGCACTTTCTTCAAAGCAGCTCAGACTGCAAAATGTAAACTTTGCTTTTTAGTTTTAGAGTATTAGAATTTTCGTACGATTGCCTAATCTTGTGATTTTTCTATGTATCTATATTTATCCAGAAAAAAACTCCATAACTGAATGGATTTTCATATTCAATAATAGTGCTTGTATTGTAATCTAATCTTGTATCACTCTCAAAGGTTACAAATGTCTAGTTCATGAACTAGTGGCTGAGGTCACAATGGATGTTTGTCCATCTTTTATTTAAAGTTCATGGTTTCTTTTGCCAGGTGCTCTACCAGAAATGTGTGTTTTTGCAGTCATGGTAGTTTAGGAGCAGGTTAAAGGTTCTAAGGTGGTGGCACTTTGCCGTGAGATCGTTTCAATGCCACATCCAACAATCTGGATAGGTTAGGATATAAGACCCCTTAAGTTAATTAAATTCCACAATTTCAAATTAGTTACATTTCTACTGTTCTTTTTGGTGTAGAAACTCCACACTTATATACTGATTTATTTCAAATAAACAAACTTTCTTTGTTTGTTTGATATTCCCCTTTTTTTCTTATTTCATAGCGAGTGCTAAACGTCTGCGGGATCAGCGTGAAATTAAAATTGAATCCGTAAACAAATCCTGTCGTTTCTGGAGCTTAAACACATGTACAGACTGTTCCTGCTCCAAATATAAATGTTTAAGTAAAACGCATTCCTAAGTCAGAGCGTCAAGGGGAAGCTTAATAGAAATGGATAAATTATAGTCTGGCTACATGCCTATAGAGAAATGGCAGTCCCTACCGCATGGAGCAGGGTGTCCAAAGTCTGTCTTTGAGGCCTGCTGTCCCGCAGGTTTCCCTGCCTCAACACACCTGTTTCATGTCAGTATGCGATAAGTAGGATTCTGCATGGCTTTTGAGTAGATCCATCTAATCAGAATCAGGTGTTACAAAGCAGGAAAACCTCTCAAACCTGCAGGAGCGCTGCCCCTTGAGGACCCCTGAGAGAGACACACAGGGCCCGGATGGCCAAAGGTGTGTATTCTGCCTCAAAGAGGATGCACCCAGAGCGGGAAATTAAATCCTCCTTTGTTCAAGTGTGTGTCAGCTGAGCTTTTCCTGGAACCTCTTCACAACGGCTGTTTTGGAGGTCACTGACCTGCGCAATACAACACAATCTCTGCACATCGTGGCAAAAAGAAAGAATGCTTTGAAGAATTTTAGATTTGAAATGAAGTGGTCGATTGTGGCATAAGATTCCTGCCAGTGGAAAAGTTCCAGTATCTTCACGCTCTGGATCCCTCTGTGACCTCCAGTCACCTTTTCTACCTTTCTAACACATAGTGAACATCATTCATGCACTTTTCTGCCTTTTCGAAGTAGACTTCTTGATCTTTTGGCAAGGAGGTCTTTGATAGTGCTTTTTGTTTCCTTCAGGTCAGTTCAGTCTCTTTGCCCTGAGGTTAAATGTTCTGACTCTTGGCAAACAGCCAAGTATCACCATCTACATCCCACCAGGTCAGATCATGTACTCAATAGATGCTCCTCAAACCTTTAGGGAGAAAGCGATTAGATGTATGTGAGCAAGCTCAGATGAAAGAAAACAAACAAACATAAAGTCAGGATACTTGGTGGCAAATCCTAAAAAGTGTTTTAATGACATTTTTACGTTTTACAAACTTACCTGCATACTTCCTACCGTATGACTATGTTAGAATATATATTGACATACAGTATCCACAAAGGCAGTAAAAAGTCCTTCATTATTTTATTACTTGTCATTAATGGAGAGTTTTAATGCCACATGATCTAAATGCTAATTCGGTCTATTTCAGATTAATGGAATGTCTGAGGGGAAACACATTAAAGCCCACTTCTGAATAGGTTCTCTAGTGGTATAACGCTACTCTACCATAAAGTTGAAGGACTCTCAAGAGGCAGATTAAAACTGAACGGTCAGATTCAAAGCCCCAGAAGTTGACTTTTCTTGCTTAATATACATTATAGGAATCTATATTCAAACTTTGTGCTGAGTTTAATAGAATTTAAGAAATATCAAACATGTCAGTGTAAAAATCTGAAAATATTTTATGAGTTTCTTCTGTATAAAGTCATTGGTTATAGAAAAGAAAGAAAGAAAAATCCTTAACCCTAAACCTAAAATAGCTGCTATTCAATGATGAAAAGCAAAAAATGGTAGGGGGTGTCTTTTTTCTGCCCCAACCACATTCATTGATGGATGATGGACTTTCATATTTATTTTTAAATTGATCTCATAAGAAAAAGTATATTCTGGTATTGAAAAAGGTTAAATCCATGTTGTGCATGTACTTACTTTAAGGTCCTTCCCAGGCTAAGTGAACCAAAATGCTCTGAAAAGCCGTACACTGACTCAAACAAGGGGAAAAGCAGTCTCTCTCAATCATTTATGACCCACCAGAAATATGCAGGGGTGGATTTCTCTGTAGAAATGTGACACATTTTTATGAACAGTGCTGCAAACAGGCATTATAATGTCTGCTTTACGCTTTGAATCGAAACCATTTCTAATTGTACAAATCATTCTTAACCTTGAAATACAAGTTTTATCAAAAATGGCAATTGTGACTTTTGTGGCACATTTTCCCACAATTACAAAGGCAATAGTGTGTCAATAACACAACATTAGATAGTATTAAACTGGCTTTGACTAAATGTGCTGATTTTAGTGAAATTACTCAACAACCACAACATTTTTACTTTGTCTGGTCGTAACACTTTCCCAGTGGGTTGTGCGGAGGTGTTCAGAGGTTCAGAGCCACAATTAAACAGTTGATAGATTACATGGTATGGACATCTAAAGTGTCCCCTTATATTGAAATTGTCGATAGTTTGAGTTTTCCCATCCATTTATGACTAAAACTAAGAGTGAAGGTTCTGTAAAAAAAAACATTAAAAAGAACACCTCTGCACATTTTTTTCTTTTGCAAACCCCTTTAGTCCCGAATCTGTTTTTTGCATAGCCCTCAAAATCTTAAAGCAGCCACTAATTCACCTTGAACAACGGAGGTGGCTTGCTTGTGGTGCCAGCTGAGTGTGCACTTAAACACACTTCCAGTCTGTCACCTTCTTGTTCTCCTGTCGAAGTGACTGCGAAGGCTTTTAAAATAAGTACAACATGATGACTAGTTGGGAGCTGGTATGATGTGTTCAGGCCCCTGCGCGTTTCCTCTTGGGTCCACTTGCCTGCTGCAGTAGTGCTGTCTGTGGTTCTGAAAGTCACAGAAAAAATCCAATACACAAAATGCACTGACTCTCCGGGGAGTGAACAGATCTAAGTAAAGAACACTTTCACAGCTCCACGATAACGTTGTGCAATCTAGCGATAATTATGTGATGAGTAATCAGGCCTTGTGCCTGTTCTAATACCCTCAAATTACAATGTTATTTATTCAATATATAAATGTGTATGCTGCTTAAATAACTAAATAGAAACTGTTTCCATGAAAATATTTGGTTTGCCCTGCCCCTCAACGTGGGAATCATCTGATTTTTTCCATTTTTTTCCCTGTAAATGATTGCTTTTCTACCATGTAGACGAAGATACCATGTAGCATGCTTCAATATGTGCTATAAATAACATCGGGGCTGGAGAAAGGCGAAAGAGGGCAGACTGCCATAGAGCTCAGTAATGAGCAGTGTTATAAGTCATTAAAGGTTTTAGTGTAATTGATGCAGCATATGGTAAGACACCTGCTTCAGAGACACAACGGTGTGAGAGGCCTCCTATAAGGTTTAATACACTAACTAATTGACGAAGAGTTAATGCAAACCACCCCCATGAAGCTCAACTGAATTAATGGCTTTGCTTTACCTCACCTGCTGTAATACTGGGTGATATGAACATTGTTCAGCGCCATAAAAATTACACTTTGTGGTTAAAGATCGCAATGTGTGTTTGCACACAACAGACTTTAATCGATGATTGTGAAACAGAGCCTCACTCAAGTGCTGTTCGAGCTCCTTCTGCGAGTTTTTTTTTTTTTAAAGCAAGAGCAACGAGAAACCTCCATACTTTATATTGAACAGTCAGAACTGTGAATTATATAGGGGGGTTTTATTGATCAGAGATATGAAACAGGCTCACTGCAGGTCAAGTTAAAAACAAAGTACCAAATGGACCAATGCCAGTCTTCATGCTCCCAGCCAGAGAGCACTCTCATCATGATATAGAGCGTGGCTCTGATCCCGGAATACTCAAAGTAGCAATTACAAAGACAACTTGCAGTACATTGGCTTACTCATCCAACACAGAATTCATTAATACTAATGTATAAGTACGGATAAAAGAGGAGGCTGGGCTGGGCGCAGCAGGAGTGGTGTTTGAGTGACGTGCAGCACGTGCCAGTTCGGGGCTGTGTGTCACTGATGGATGACTAAGATATATAACTTCTGTTGCCTGCATAACAACTACAGCACTATTTATCTTAACAGCAGAAAGACTCTATGTGGAGGGAGTTACTCTGCCTGTACTGTAATGTACAGAGAGAACGTGAAGTCGTCCCTCGTGGCGAGTTACTTACTAAACGGCTAAAATGAAAATCCAAAAGACTCAATTATTGATGCCACATTTAAATGTATCACTTGTGTGCAGAACATTTGAGAGCATCTGTTTAAATCCGACCTTTAAACACAGGCCTTTCAAAAGGACGTCAAATCTTTGCTGCTGAGTATTCCTGGGATTTACTGAGGGCTTTCTCCTGACGTGCACAATCTGTCTTCTTTCTTTTTCTCACTCATTGTTTCAAGCAGCTGAGCTGAATCCTTGCCTTCATTTTGATTCATCAAACACACAATCAGGGTCACTAATAAATTCAGCAGCATCATAAGTGGCTTCGATACGTTTCTCACTTCAGGTCGAGCAGACAAAATACTAATCTATTCCTGCTTATAGCCCAGTTGTTTTTTTTGCCTCCTTCGATTGGCAGTTCCAGGGGCCAGAGGTCAGGAATTTACAAGGCAGTGACCTCACACTGGACTCCTAGTTGTGGCCAGAGGCTCAATAATTGTACGTTACCACTATTTAGAAGTGTTGCTTCTAAATAGTAGTTTCTGAAAGTTGTGGATCTCTAAAGTTTTCTGACCTTCAGGAATTGAGAGATTGCACTTAAATGTGGAGTATCTGTAAGCGTACAATACGGCAGAGTGACTTTAAATTGTTTGTGAGCCAAATCTAGGTCAAACCTCCACATTTGGGAGATGCACCTAAAAAAATAAATAGCTGTTGTTGAAAAGAGTAGAAAAAGCTCTCTATAAACACAAAAACTGATAAGAGTATTCAAATGTAAAACAAAACTATGGGTTTCAGAATATATCCTCCAATCAAAATGCACAGAAGGGCTAAAGAGCCTTTTGAACCCCTTGAATTTTTTTGTGGCAGCCACTCAGTTTCTGACTTAATGATTATGATTCAAAGTGTGTGTTAAGTGCACCTGAAACACCCTATTTCTATAGCCTTCTCAGTGTAAAGCATTATGTGATGAATGATTAAAAGAGGGATAGTGCACAAAGTGTTTTTTTTTCACTTCCACCTTCAATAAGATAACATACTGATCTATCTGGAATAGAATACAATCACCTGCCTCATAATGTTACAGCCTCCCCTGTTTGGCCAAAACGGTTATGCTGCCTTAAGACATGGATTCTACAAGAGTTATGGTTTATTTCAAACATCTAAACTCTGATCCTGCCTGTCACAATGTGTTTATTTCTAAAGGCTCATTTGGTGGAGTTTAAAGATCTTTCCTAATATTGGATGCTGGCTGTGCTGGGTCTGACCCCAGACAGCCCTGCTTCAATGCAACCCCTGGATAAATGTCAAAGAAACATTGACATTAAGGCCAGGGACAATATTTGCCCAGCTGGGCCGTGCCTGGAACATCACATTCTATCTTGATGTCGTGCATCAGTCCTGCTGCTCTCTCCTCACCGGGTACGGGATGCACATGCACTCTTGTTTTGCTGTTCTGCAGGCCTCATCCAAACTACTTGTGCAATTCACACCTATATCCACCTCCTTCTATTTATAGGACTCATAATTCCTCTTCAATAACAATTAATAAAATAATAATAAGTGATTGTTTCAAAATGCAATCGTTTTGTTATTTCTTAGGTATGAAATAGATTTAGCATTCATCACATTAATGTTTCGTCAGTTTGACCAGGAGCCAAGGTGAAATGAAACCTTTGACCCAAAAAGATTTTGCAGCCTTTGATTGATAGTGTCTTTTTGTAATATTTGAGGCAAAAATTATCCCTAAACCTGTGTGCAACATAAAAATGGGTCACTCATGCCTACACAGGAAAAAACTCGACAATAAAGACCTTAGGGCACTCTTCTCCCCGAAGTGAATTTGCCGAGAGGGGTCATTGTAAATGCCGACTTCCCTGTGTTTTTCTCCTGCCACCTCTGTGCTCAGGATTATGGGATGGAACACTCTCCTGAATTTGAGAGAACATTAATGGATTGCACGCCATTTCTAAAGATACAGAAATAACAGGATTATGCATGCGTTTGCTGCTGAAATTCTCCTCCATGGACTTTAAAAGTGGGTTGAACTGCTGCAGAGCCAGAGCAGTGTAACGGAGCATAAGCAGTCCCGTTTGTATGCTTTTCAGTATCACCAACTGTTGAGATTTTTGTCTTTGTGTTCAGTTTTATCAGCGTAATTTGATTTGCAACCATTTGGATCTGCTTTACAGTGGACCACCTGCGGATAAAGGAAGAACAAACGTCAAACCTGTGCCCCATACAGGATCTTTAAACAGTTTACCGTACTCAGATAAAGATTTTCTACGTTAGGACTAAATTAAGGCATTATATTGCAATAATGACTGGCAAAAACACATTTGATGTCTTCTAAAGCCCTAAGAAACTTAAATTGGATGGACATGCTTCACTGACAAGTCTACAAAGAGAATGAGGAATAAATATGAGTTTTCCTTTCACAAACTTACAAGTTAGATTGCAAAGGTCCTTGTCAGAAAACAATAAGACTTCAATCTAAATGTATATGCATTGCGATGGCAACCATATTCAATGTTGCCACTCAGGAGGTGTGTCTTTGTTGTCTAGATGGACCAGTAATGTAGATGCATAGCATCTTTGTGTACATTTTCGTTAACTATTTAAAATCATCAACTACACAAAAAAGGGCTGCATCCTCAGTTGAAGATGGTGATAGTGCTAAACTGGAAAAGTAATGCAAGGCTTTGCTGAAAAAAAAGAAAGTTTAGAAAGAGATGTTTTTTTTCTTGGGAAAAGAAAGATCTTTCATGACATGTTATAAATGGTGGACCTTTAAATATAAGCTCTGGAAAAAAGACACTTGTCACTTGTCATTTTACTCAAAAGCTTTTACCTGACCACTGCTTAATTCTTAAAGAAGAGGTTCAAGCAATCGTGCTGAAAGCAGCCTGTGCAGGTTTTTGGTAGCACGTCTGCACCGGGAATTTAAATTTGAATCAAAGTCCCAAACCAAATATTCTAATACATAAACCATTTATACACTCAAAGACTGGCAATACAAGAAAATTGGCTAATGGGGTTAATCAGAACTAGCTCAGCCAATATCACTAACAACAGTAACATCAAAAAGGTCTGAGTCAAATTTTAACTCTGTTATGATGAAGAATGATTAAATAATGACTGGTGGTGAGTTCTGGGGGCTTAATTCACAGGCGAACCAGAGCCAGAAGAGGCCCTTTAGAGTTTACCAGCCTGGTAGAGCTGAGTGTTAAAAAGAGATGTTAAGAAGAAATTCTCCTACCAACTTGCCTTCGGGTTAAATGGATAATTCTATAGCGTTAATGTATGTTCACTTCTTCTGGCACTGTTCTAATAGGCTATTAAATGCTCAGCACTTTAATTAAAATATTTGAGTGAAAACACATTTCTCTTCTGTGCAACAGCATCCTCTAACCCTCAAATATGTAATTGAGTTCTTCACTGCTCAAAGAAATGTATCTTATGCTGCTTTAATCATAAGTGCACTTGTACGGTAACAAGCATGTGATGACATAACTAACCTCTTGCCTGATTTTTCTTTCTTTCTTTCTTCTCTAAGAGGATAGCATCGCGTTACTGCCTTGTTTTGATTTGGGTGTTTTTATTATGGCAGACAATTATGAACAGTTAGATAAAATCTTTAATGTGTAATTTATTTGGATAGAAACTCTTAAGCTTTTGTTCCCTGTTTGCCTGGAGTTAACAGTCGTGTTGTGCTGGCTGAGGGGCGCTCACGCGTGATAACATGGATTATTAGGAATACAAATGTTGGGAACAGCATTGTAAGGATATCTGAAAATGGAGGCACTTTAATAGTTGTGTGTCACTGAAATATTTTTCATGTTTTGTGTCTCGCTCCTGCCCCCAGCTAAATGAAAGATTCACGGAGGAAGATTGGACTGGGTGGTACCATCAGTTTTAATTTTTCACAAACTGCTGAGCCACTGAGTACCTAAAAGTCCCTGACAGGGCAACTCAGTCAGACTGGGAGAGTGAAAAAGCAGAGGATCCAGATGCAGATTACTGGAGACCGTTTTGCTGCTGTTGCTCAGTTTAATTGGTGATCTTTATGTTTTAAATGGGTAATGTGCCCCTTTTGTTGGTGTTTTAAGATGCAGTCATGCATGTATTCACGTATGATTGTGTTTACTGTGTTCAGGAACAGTATTATTCTCCTAGAGAAAGGTAGTAGAAAGGTAATACTGATATAATTTGGAGTGCACAACATGAAGAGTGTGTTGGTCTCATTTCGTTGTGTTCAGGCCTGGGTCTGTCAGTTTGCATAGAGCCTGAAAGTCTCACTTTATGCCAAAAGTATTACAGGAATTTGATGGTTGATACGCTGTCTGAGTTGAAGTGAAAACCTGACATTGCCTTCATTTCACATTCTACCCACTTTTTCCCCTCACAAACCTGGTTAATGGTGGAAAAAAGCAGGAAGAGATTCATATAAAGGTATGAAAGAATAAAATGGGAACATTAGAGGCACAAACTAGACTGAGTAAAATTGTGGATGTTTCCAGGAATATTACCGGTCTGACTGAAAAACCTGGCTTGTGGGGAACAAAAATGGGAGGTACAGTTAAATAAGATGAACTAAAGAAAGTTGAAGAAACGTTTAGAAATGAACTGAGAAACATAATACAGAATTGGTTTTAGCTTTTCTTATGTGAGGGAAATCCAAAATTGCTTTTAGTTCTTGTAAAAATAATCAAAATAGTCTTTACATTCTTCCAACTTTTGATTTCTGTTGGTACTTTCTGTCACATTTGGTTTCATGCTGCTGATTCCTGCACACCTGTGCTCAGTTTTCATCATTTACTACTTTCTGTGGTTTGTTTTCTGTGCCTCGTCTCAGTCTCTCTGTTGCATGTTACTCATTCTGCGCACGTCTTTGCCTTGTTTTCTTGCCCTATTTTTCACCAGATGTTTGCATTACTGTTGTCAGAGTCTCTGCCAGTTCCTGCAGCCCCCTTTTATTTTATAAGTTTTATCAAAAGTTCAAAAGTTTATTTTTCCTTCATTATTCTTCTCACCGCCTGTGCTTTAATTTTTATTTTTTTTTATCATTCTATAAACTTCATGTGACACGTTTACCTAATGCACAAAGAAATTGTATATTTGTCTATACCTCCTCTGAGACTGTCTCTAAAAAGTTAGTGTTGTGGCCACATTATGCCTTCTATGCTGCCTGTTGATCAAAGAGCACTATACAGTGATATTTCCTGCAGCCTATTGATGGACCTCAGAGGGAGTGGTATCCACCATAGTCACTAGTTATATTAACTAAAAACAAATAATGTCCTAAAACATAAAGCACTTAAAGCCAGTCTCCAGTTTAACAGTACCATAAAAGAAAAAACAAAAATCCAGCTCACAATTTTTCTTAAACTTCAAATCATTCCCTTATCGTGTTTTCACCTGTAAATTGTTCATATTAGCCAATTATTCATTTTTCATTTCCGCAGGGACTCTATGGATGAATCAAACAATGGGTATTCTGCCTTAATCGAGCATGTCCGTCAGGACTTCTACCCTGATGAGGTCATTATCGTACATTTGAGTCCAGAGGAGGCAGTACCACACTGTGCTGCTGAGCACAGGGACCCAATTATGACTTTTCATACGGTGCCAATTCACAAAAGTCTTCTCCGAGCATTTTATATAAAACGAAACCTATCAGTTCCCCCGGGCAAGGACCGGTGACAGTAGGGAAAAACTCCCTTTATACTGGAAGAAACCTCCGGCACACTGAGACTCTGGGAGGGCGACCATCTGTCTCAACCGGATGGGGTATACTGAGAGAAAGAGAAGGACAGCATGGGAGAGAAAGACAAAAAAACATTGCAATTAACACCGGGTAGGTTGATTAGCCCAGTAACAGCAAATTAAAAACATGGAGCTTCAGTGTGAGAGGTTCGTAAGAAATGTAGAGCAAAAAGTGCACAATGTTAATGTGATGGCATTAAAGTATGGACAGTAAAAATATTTTTAAAAAGCAGAAGAACTTCCATAAGAAGTCAAAGGCTTAGTATAGACAGAGATGATGGTGGTGATGGTGATCATGAAATTTCTTTTTTGGTCATCATAAAGAATTTTGTTGACATTTGAAAAAAGTATGAAAACTATGATGGGTACATTACAGTCTTAATATTGATAAAAAATACTATTTTAAACAATGTAATTGATTTAATTGAACTATTTTACTTGAGATGCAAGAAGTTGCACTTAAATGTAAAAACAGATTTAAAATCAGAATATTCAAATTATATTCATTATATGATATCACATAAATCATAATATATTATATTCATGATATTAATTCTAGCATAATTAAATGGTAATGCAAGTTTCATTGAGCTGAACCTCTGACTGAACCTTTTCTTTGTGGCAAATGTGCACAGTTATGTACACGGAGAGGGAGCTGTCATTATTAGTTTCCGTTGCTGCTAAGTTATATACTATTAAAACATCATATTTACTGTTCTTTTGTTTTGGTTTCTCTGCCACTGGTCAAAACTAAAATAAACTGACCTGATGCAAAGAGGTTTGCCAAGGACACAATGTGATTATTATTGAGTTAGGTATTTATGCTGCAAATGCCTCTCGTTCAGAGCATCTGTATTCAGCACAGTCTAACTGTTAGACACAGTCAGAGAATAGGAGGAGAGCAAAAAGTAAACAGGAAATTATGACACAGAAAGCAGGTTGCTCAGCTGGGGGTACTTAGGATTCGGAGGAGGAATCTTGTTTTGTGTTCATTAAAAAATAAAGTTTGGAAAGAAGAATGGCAAATAAAAATCATACATCTGGCTGGAGCTTTAATATTCTTTCATATTTTTCTTTTTTTTTTTCTGCCTTGGGGGATGGAATTCACCTTCAAATATATTTATTGTTCTAGTCCAGACAGTAACAATGAACAAAAGAATAGATTATATCTCTGAACTTTTAATGGTGCTGTTAAAACTGCTGAGAGACTGAGAGGAGCAGCTAATTCAATCAAGGGGGAGGGTTGATGGAGCTCACAGTCTAACCCTTTGTGATATTTAACATGAATTTGCAGAGTAGATGTATAACAGAGGACAGGAATGCCTTCCAGCTAGTTATGACAAACCAACACTGAAAGCGATCAGTTTCCTGTTTGCAGCCTGGCATTAATCCCTGATTTCCCCCCTGAGTAATGGACGTGAACATCCGCTTTGGGGCTGAAAGCGAGAGTTTGGTTCTCAGTCAATTTTGCAAGGGCACAGTATTTGCAATATTGATGATTAATATCCCAAAAGCATTTACAACCATTTAGCATCCAGACAGTAAAAAGTTCCTTCCATGTGTGGCTGTGAATGATGAAAAATATAGTGGTACTGGCAACTTTCGACAGCACTCTAGCACTTTACTTAATATTTACAGTGCTGCTTCCATTTGTAGAAACTTCCAGCTGATGGCTCAGGCCATATCTTTGGAACATCTCATTTTTCCTGAATGATCACACCATTCTCCATAGATGATACAGAGTATATGTGATGTTTAAAGGTTTTTAAATCCTCTGTATAAAGTGTTTTTGCATTAATAAATCATAACCAGTCATGCTCAGTTGTTACTGTAACAACATAAAAACCACGGGTGCAGTTCTATATAGCATGACAGTTTAGGTTTTAAAGAGATACATTTCTGCATTGATTTAAAGATTGTCTGCCTGTCTTCATTCCAGACAGGCAGACAGTCGTAAAACAATTAATTAATCTAATATACATCTTATTTTTTAATTAGATGTAATGTTATATTCATTTTTTAACTATAGAGTTTGTCTGAGTTTTTCTGACCATCCAAACAGAGTCATGTTTTTAAATGTCAAACACCATATTGATGGTGAAAGTTGGTGAGAAAAACAATGAAGCCCAAATTGCTTATGATAGCGATGCCAACAAGTTGCATGGAGGGACCAAGTGTGTGTGTGAGACAGAAAATGGATAAACAAAAGGCAATTAGAGGAGGTTTGTCAGGGGAGGTAAAGTACTGTGAAATATTATATGTTTTCACTCACCAGTCTGAAAAACACAATTACTTTACAAGAGTGGGGTGACATAAAGCAGGATGTGGGCCACTCATAAACGGAGCTATGAAAACAGAATTAGATCAGTTATAGCTTTAATATAAACAGTTGCAAGACAGTTGAGATATTTTGATTTACTTACATCAAATCTGATTCCCCACATGCCCTGTTGTTATTTTGGTGGGATTGTGTTTATTTTGTGTTTGACAAAAGAACCAAAAGACCCCCCCTCAGGCTTTGTGGATAGACAGAACTAAAGTCTTTTCCTGAAAATATCGGAAAATCGTGGGGTCAAGAAGATTAATCTTTCCCTTACGTTTTTAGAAAGCGAAGAGGGTTATCTTAAATTAAGTTCACACCTGCTATAATCAATTTTTCTACCCAGAGGGGGAAGTCTTCGAGTTCGGGGCCTGCAGAGCAAATCATGATACGCAGAGAAAAGTGCAAGATGACCAATAAATAAACTCCACCTCCTTTAGCCACCTACTTAGACAATGTGAAGTGTAAGATCATGCTGCACTGTTTCTTGGACAACTGGGTTTGTTAATGCAATGTGTTGTTGAGTCCAGAAGCACTGAGGCTGCTTCAGTATTTAGTCATTCTTAGGATCATGTTTTTTATGCATACGGTAAGACACGCCTCTATAATAATTTTCTCAACCCATTCTTTCTGTACTACTAGGTTACAAAAATTTCCAAGATCAATCGGCTCATAATAATCATGACGATGTCTCCATAAACTGTAACAGATCATAGACCCAGTCACTGCAAAACTCCATGGAGAGGCTGTGTGTAGATCTGTGTAATTTATGTTACTCCTCGGCTGGAAGATCTATTGTCTCTGTTAATGTCAGAAGAATCCAGGTTTTATCTAAAGGATAAAAATATTGAATGATAACAGTAAATTGGAAACTGATTAATCCGTGTGAGGTGGGTTTTTACTTCTGGGAGAGAGAGATGGTCAGCAGAGTGCTTGTGAAACTGTCTAAGGAAAGAAATAAATCCTTCATCTAGTGCTTATCTGTTGACTGTGTGTTGCATGGACTTAAACGAGACATGCCCACCTGTGATACATAACTATTTTCATTGGGGAAGCATTTAGTGATTTTTTACAAAGAGGAGGAAAGAAAGTTTCATCTCATGAAGAGGCCCAAAATAAACTGGCGCCAAAGGCAGAGAAGGCCGCTGAGTTTGTACCACAGGGAGTGGATCAGCAAAAAGTAAAAGAGATGAGTTAATAGCTGCACCACCAACCGTCATGCCCACCAGAGGCTGGAATCAACACAAAAACACTGCGCACAAAAGAAACAGAAAAGCACGCGTCAAGAGCCTGAGTCCCAACAGTCTAAGTCTTCACCAAATTTGACTAGTGTTTAAGGAAATGGCGAGACACAGCAGTAAGCCAGTCTGAGGAGCTCTTGCTCATCTGTCAGGTAATCACTGGATTTTCCAAACTGAGTAGGCTGTACTCTATGGTGTGCAAGGCCGACAACGCCATTAAAAAGAAGAAAAAATACATAAATTCCCATTGAAATGGAGGGACATGCATTTGTAGGATGAGGTGTCACTTGTAAACAACCATGATTTGTCACAGCAATCAGGATTTATTGTGTCTTTATTGACTGACAAGATTAATGTTCTGCAATGAAAAAGAAACCTGTCTGCAATCATTTGCTGGTCAATGCAAAGCCTGAAATCAAGCACGTCCTGCAAAATCAGCGACTCAGTATCACTTCAACCATGTTGTTTTACATCCAATCAACCCAGCTCTGTTAGTTTTAACCAAATTCATCCTATGTTCTTCATCTTTGAATGGCTTGCTTTCATGTCCGTATCCAGCAGCAGAAGAGACAGATGTTGAGGATACTTGTATCTTGTGGCGATTGTTGTCCATCTAACAGCTTGATGATTTTACAGCTACTGGGAATAATTAGCTGCATAACTGAGCTGCGCATTTCACATAAAACAAAAAAACATTCAGAATCAGCTTGTTGCTAAAACGTCCAGATTTCAGTGGGTAGAGCCTATTTAAAGAGCTGTAATCATTGTCACTCCTTATTTGTGCATGTTCTTTAAGCAGCCAGAGGAGCTTGACGTGAACTCCTATTGCTCTCATCTTAAACACTCTGAGCCGTCCTGCGGAGCAGTATAGATTTATGATCAACAGTTATCAGTTTTCATGAATGCAAGTTTCAACAAGTGAGGTCCAAACTTTTGTCATCGTGTCCCTGCATCGGAATGACTTCAAACCGAACTGTGGCTGCTGAAAAGGATCAATGCCTTTTCATTTTCTTCAGGCAGGAGACGCATTGAACACCCTGGCCTCCTGTGACATAGCTGGAACAACTGAAATGATTCACCATATATTTATTTCACTGAGTGATTAAACTTCCAACTATTGCCCAGTGGGTGTGTACTCACATGTCTCACCCACCTGCTGGCGTCGGCCTAGAGCCAAGAATAAGTAGAACTGTTCCCCTTCAGGGCCTGAAGCAAATGCACAGAATGTTTCACCCCAATGATTTAGCTCATTTGCTCTTTAACTTTCTGCTACCACACAGGGCTGGTCCGTTCAAGCTGACGCCCCTCAGCAGGCGTTTGGTGTGCTGCAAATGAATGAATTAATGAATTATTTCTCATGACGTTTCCTTGTATTATTGAGACATGAAATAATTATTTTGCCTTTTCCATGAGCTGCTACATCGTATACCTTAAAAGTGTATCAAAGGTTTCCAAAGATAATACAAGCATTAATGGGCAATTTAACTGGGATTTTTGTTTCAAGGAATTTGGTTCAAAACTTTTAGATGTGATTCTTACTCGGAGGAAATCAATGTATTTTGAGTTTATTGTAACATAAAATCTCAAGAGGGTTGTGTGTCCAAATAATGAAATGGGTGTTTTTGTGAGAAAATGCTTGTCTTTTTCCCGTATTTTCATAATCAGAGAAATGGCATGACACTGTTTGGAAGAATTTAAAATCTGAGGTTAGTCCAAAACTAAAAAAAAACTAAAAAAATTCTACTTTTGTTTGTTTTTGTGCAAATGGATTCTTGAATTAACTTAACTTTGGTGCTGTACATGATGCTTATAATCATGAAATTTACAACAGCTTTGGAACTGCTTAGAGATGTGGAGCTGATGATTAAATCAGAGATGTACCTTGTTATATTGATCAGTCGCTCCCCTTGTTTTTCTTTTGTGGAAATCTCATCCTACAGAGCACAGACCAAGCAGTGTGATCGCAGAGGAGACGGCAATACACCTGTGACCAACTGTATCCGGTGGGGCTCATTTGTGTCAGTGTCACAAAACTAAACTTGCAAAAGAAAGAATCCTCTAACTCAGAGAGAATTTATTGATTGTTCTCCTGCTTGCTTTCTCCATCCTATTTATGACTAAGAAGCTCCGAATGGAGCTGCCAGTCACCAGCAGCGAGCTGTGACAGTGTTTTAATATTCATGTACCCTCTTGTAATGAGCTAGTCAAGTCAAATGTCAGTGTTTCACAGAGGAGGCACAATCCAACTTGTGATAAGCATTCAAATGGGAAAACACAAACTAACATAAAAGGGAGACTTTGTTATGAATGTTGTGTATGTGCATTCCAGCCCGTGGCTCCAGAGACGCAAAAACCACCACCGGTGGGGGATCGGGTGAGAGCTTCTCAAGAGAAGAAAAAAAATCAAAATAATACCAGACAGCATAAAAGTCAGTTCTTGATGTCATGAAGATATGCTGTTTGCTCTGCACTGTCTGCTTGTCAGGATACGGGGGCATCTGTAATCTGCCAATAAGGCCCGCTGTTAGGCTCTAAACACTCGTGCTTATTCTCTGCACCCTTCAATCATGTCTCGTTTAGAGTTACGGAAACAAACAGAGTTGGACTGAAGTTTTTTTTCCCTCTTAGTGTATAGCGGAGTGCTAAAGGGGGCTTTTGGCTTTGCTCCATCACAGCTGGGAGAACAGGTGGTGGGAAGATGCCCTGGAGAAACTCCAGTGGAGCAGACCTGGCCCCGCAGGCAGCCTCAGGTATACTGCAGCTGTCATGCCCCAATGACAGGCATGAAGTAATTTTACTTTGCCTTTGATCGCTTCATACTTGAGTTACAGCAGCCTTGCACTATTTGCTATGATTTGACTTCAGTGCAGACAGCAGCATTCAGTTATGGTGGTAACTGACTTAAAAAGCCATTTATCCCTTACTCCACTGTGTGCTCAGTGGTAAGATCATCCCAGTCTTTTACTCTAATAGCTTCCATTTACTCAAGTTGCTTCTTTATTGCTACTTACCTTTTTGAATGTTCTCCGTAGGGGTTGTGCGCTGAATGCTCGTAATGCTTACAAAATGGCTCTGCAAAACAGCATTTCTGGATGGGTCCGTGGGCAATCTTTCGAAGTGGCTGGCGAACAGAACTGTTTGATTTGTCGAGCACAACTTGTACTGACCTCATTGTGTCATCTTCCTTACACTGTGTGACACTTTGAAGATAAAGAGAAATTGCCTGAACCAGGATTGGATGAGTGTGCTTAGGATGTTTAAATCCAATCAAAAGTGAGGATTTAACTTTGTTCCCACCCTCACCTATGGTCACAACAGCGGTGTGGTGACGGAGAGAATGAGGATTGTGGACACAAATGACTGAAATGGGTTATATTTTGAAGGTGACTGAGTTCAGCACTCATTGATAAAGCTGTGTTGTTCCGAACATTTCAGGTCACAATGTCCTCCATGGAAATGCTTTTACAGTCCAAACGTTCTTTTTGTAAAGCTTATCCCTGATCTGCTCACAATAATTAGCTTGTAACTTTAAAAATATCCTCTTCCGCTGACATAAAGTATGGCTTGTGGCTATACACAGCACAAACCTCTGCTTACATCAACGTCTAACAAGGCTGGGTACATTTGAGTCGGTGGACTTATATATGACATCCTTAGCACATGTTTGCTTTGCAAAGGCTTGTGTTTCACTGACAGTTCCCCCCACCTCGGTTGTTACATTCCACTCGGTACATGATGCAAAGAACAGTTTGTATTCCGGCATCTTTTGCCGCTCCGACTGCATCGTTGACAGTAATTGTGCAGCCTGTGGTGTGGCTGTCCGACCGGCCTGTCTCCTTGAGGTAGAAGTAATTTTAAAGCCATCAGCCAAAAAGGTGAAAAATAAAGGTACAATTTCAGCATCTGTGCCATTTTCTGTTTTGAAACTGGTGGGAATGAAAAAGACAGAATTATGGGAGAAAGTGTGTCCAAAAAGAAAGTTGGCATCAAAGTTGCCCGTCAAAGCCATTTCTGCTTTCATCAGACGGCAATGGGCGCCATTCAGGAAAAATGTTTTCCTTCCACACTGAGTGTTGGTAGTTTTTATCATTTTTTCATTGAAAATGAGAAAAAAAAAAGAGCAGTACTCTTGTATACCAGCAGTTTCTTAGCTTTCTCAGCGGTGACAATCAAAGGCTCCTATTTGACTGTCCCTTTAGAGTAATCACACTCTGAGTTCATTCAATCTGCTGGGAGCTATCGCACAATGCCTTATTGTGTTTTCCACTTTCCTCCTTTGGTCATTTATTGACCCTATTCCTCCAGCACCTTTTGGATGTTGAAAGTGTCCACTACTTCAGACAAGTGGTTTGATTCCTACCTTACAGACTGGTTAAAATGTTTTTGCCGAGTCAAGGCTCCCAGAGAAAAAAGGAAATGACTTGAACTGACACAAAGTTGGCAATTTTGTGAAAGATTACAATGTAAAACAATTAAACCCTTTCATAAAAAAACAAAACAAAGGATCATGTTTCATAAAATCTACATCGATGTAAGTAATACTGCTTGTCACAGTGTATCCAGAAGAAAGGAAAAGGTATCATTCTTTTTTTTATGGAAAATTCTTTAAACAAACTATCTTGAAATGTATTTATTGTGGGTTTATTTTATTTATTCAAAAGTGCATTGATTCATTTTTTTTCTCCATTTCAATAAAAGTTCCCCAGAGAGTCATAGCTTGTTACCCATTTTTTTGGACTTTTAATACATCACGAAGTATTTCGTGGCTACAGAACTTGTCATAATTATCAACAAAACCCCACATTCTAGAGAAGGAAGATGATAATATTGAAACAGTCATCTATTTTTCTCTGTGAGAGTAAAGGGTTTCTCCACCAGCCTACATGTAATGTTGTTTGAGGTTGGCTTTAGAGACGCACAATTAAACTCGTCATGCATCGCGCTGCTGCATCTGATCAGTTTTCCTCCTGCGGATGCTTTCATGTTGCAGTGATGCCACCATTACTGACACAACTGCATCCTAAGACCATTCAGAGATGCACCCTAGTTGCAAAATCCATTAGCACACTCTGCCCCTGGGAGGAGGTTGAGGGTTCCCAACAAGGCTTGATATCACTTTGTGTAAGTGAATAAAACATGTACCCTTTTTCTTAGTCTACCCTTCATGTATTGTCTTGCAGTGAGGAAAAGAGGGAAGAAATTACTCTCTGGCGTTCAAAAGGTTATGAAAAAATATGAATAGAAAGGCAGGTGTTTTTCCTAAAAATTACTAATTTAAAGGAGCCATTTAGCAATTCATCAATTTTTCAGTGTTTTTGGAATCTTTTTTTCAGCTGTGGGGAGTGATTTTCTGTAAGACCCTAGAATTACCATGCTGTATTCTTGAGCAACATTTTAATTCCTTACTGTATATTATTCCATTGATTTAATGCAAAATTTAAACAATCTCCTTTGCCTTCTAATGGCAGTGTTGGGAGAAAGCTACTGTCAGCGATCTTGTATTCATTCTTTTCCGGCTTCATCCCACACAGGCCTATATTGTCTGTAGCATAATGTTTATAGACTCCCTAAGGGCAACAGTTCTCCCAGAAACATCCACATTTGTTTTTATTTTGCATTAAGTATGCCATAAACCTCTTTACATACATTTTTAAACTTTAGAAATAAGACACAACACATTTTTTTCTGAATAGATAAATGAGCTCTAGATTATTGCATGAAGATACTGCATGAATATCCAGTAAAATAATTTGTGATTCACCATGCTCATAGGTAAAATTAACAAATGAAATTCTAAAAAAGAGTCACATAAGAAATATATTCAAAATGACAAGAGGACCACACAAAAACCTTAAAGATATTTTAAGCTAGTGCCATTATCTCTATCAAATTCAGTGATATTCCATTAGATTTATTTCATTTTATTTTATTTGTTTGGTGCTGTGGGATTTCAGTTTTGAATTGACTTCTGTATCTGCAATGTTCTGGTTGCTGCATTCCTATATAAATCACTCGACTGAAGAATTTGATTAGCCATAATTTCCTCTTGCTCAGTAACACTTGCTGCATTGGGGAGCTGCTTCGTCTCCCTGGGCATTTGCTGTTAGTAGCACTGCACATTATTTACAATCGCCGAATGAATGGAAACAGAGAACGAAGAACGTGTATCTGCATTGCAAAACACATTTACATTTCCAGATTCCTTACCCTCTACCTTTCAAACAGTTTTAAGTACGCAAATGATGTGTCATTAACAAGATTTCATTTTAAAATGGAGTGTGCTACTGTAAGTACCTCTGTTTGAAATTTGCCAGTTAGGGAGGATTTCCATACAACGGGATTACATTTCAAAGAGATGGGGAAAAAAAATTGCATTCACAATTAAATGTAAGAACAGGCACCAGCATCCAGAGCTGACCCTCCACTGTGAAGTTGCCAAAGAATTTATCAATGATAACAAGAGTTAATCTGTTGCTGGAAAAAATAAATAATTGTGTCCATATGGCCTCTTGGCTGTAAAACGATTGTGTAGACACACTCACATATACACAAGTGCACACATCGTAACACTGGTAGCTCTGTTTGCTTTTTCTGGGAATCCCCATTGCTCCATTAACAGCTGTTCACTGGTTTCCCTTGTGGCCTTAAGCCAATTGAAACGTACAGCCCATCACCACACAGCCCACCTAGCACAGTGAGGTATGTTTGCCACAACTGAGTGAAAGACGTTTAAGTGAAGAGGCGTATTCAACACATTATGTCCCAAGAGGATGGCACCCTCAGACGCCTAAAACTTTCACCAATGAATTTTGGAGAAGAATGATGGTGATAATTGAAAAGAAACCGCTGATCGTGGCGAGACAGAGTGCAACAGTAAACAGTTAAAACACAACAACAAAAAAGCAAAACTAAACAAAGCATTATGATGAAATGAGCAGCTTGCATGACAGCATAAATCAGTGGGAAGCATTCTCCCCTAATGGAAAGCTGGGCCCGTGTGGAGGACCTTATCAATCACAAAGATAGAACTGCCACCTTATTGACTATGCACCAAGCAAACAATCTAGGATGAGGTCTAAGTGCTACTCCCAGCAGGGACCACATTGTAGATCATTCCTCTGCATCTCATCTCTTGGGAGCATATTGAATTATTGAAGATATGTGTGCGTGTGCAGAGCACGGTCCCTTTTGAAAGTAACTAGAATTCTTTTGCCACCAAATGATATCACAAAAGGTTTAGGTCATTGTAAAATATCAAGCTGAAACTATCTCTTAAGTTATGCAGAGTGAACGGGAGACTATTTTGGAAAGTATGCTAATGACAGTATAATGTAAAAGTTTTTCTATTATGACCAGCAACTCAGACTCAGATCTTAGCAAGAAGCTGAAATTTTGTGGCTCTTTTTATATCTCTGTCATGCACATGTTCTGAGAAGATTTCACAAATTCTGTTTCCTAATCATTTTAAAGAGCATCGACTTTGTAGAAATATCCCTTTAATTAGTTTTTTATAAAAGACTGAATTGGAATTTATTTTTAGCTCTACACAATTAAATTTAGCATCGTTATGCTCCTTTATGACGCGCATGAGTGGATTTTCCGCATTTCTCACACACAAATGCCTGTGCAGTAGCTTAAGTGTGAAACTTTGAGGAAGCAGTCAGAGGCATGATGTAGCTGCTCTCTTTCTGGCTGACCTGTTTTGGTTGGGAGAAGTACACCACAAAGTGTGGCGTTCACTGCTTAATTTAGCAATTGCTATGCATTGGAAGAGGGACGAGAAGGAAAATGATACGCGCTACTTCTGGGCTTGCTGTTGGGCTGGAGCATTTCAGGTCCCGGGGAAAACACTGCATGGAGAATCATCACTAGAGTCGATTTGCTTTATGACCCCATTGTCTATCCAGCGTACACAAAAGGGACACCGGGGGGGATGTAGGCCCCAATTATTTGGTAATCCTTCCTTGAGTGACATAAATATGCTTTCAGAAGATCTAACACTGCGCTATCAGTGCAGTCGAATTTTTCCAACTCGTGTTCCTGTGGCGTAGGTGTTGTCATTTGCATTTTTCATGTGCCCATTTCCTCTCAATGTGCATTTGTTCTATTTTTTCTATTCCCACAGTTTGCAATTTTCTGTATTTCACAGTGCAGCTTTTAACTGCTCCTAACGAAAAGGGTTATCTGTGCTGTAAACATGTAGGTGGAGGAAGCGGCAGCAACAGGGTGGTAAAGCTGTTTATATAAAAAAAAGAGAGAGAGAAGTGCCATAAAGCCCTTTGATTGTTCTGCACAAGCAGAAAAAATCTCATTTTGGGTCCAGCTGAAAAGCCCAAACTATATGAAAAATCCCAGCACTTAGTCAACAAAAGTCACAAAAGAGAGAGATTCTCTTTCATCTAAATTTTTAGGGTCAGTTTCATGTTAAAAAATTATAAATTTTTTCACAATCTGAAAACAGCTAAAAAATTGTATTAACCTCTGGAAGAAAACATTAGGGTTTCTTACAAAAGGCCAATCCCAAGATGCTACAAGTCACTGCCTCTCACGCTCTGCTGGATTCTGTCAGCAGATCATGAGGTTAATGATTTTGTGCTTTGTCAAATCAGATTTATTATGTGAGCATGAATTAATTTGCCAGTATTGTGTGGCCCATTAAGGCACCACCAAGCAAAGCCTTAATTAGAAGAACGGGATTGCAGTGATTACCACCCTCCTCTTGAGAATTTGTAAATGGGGGGAGTGGCAGAAATCGCCACCAACTTTTGGGAGTGGCGCAAATTAAAAGACAGTTTCCAACCGTAAGTGGAGCCTCGCTCTCTCTGTTTCCTCCAAGATGTGATTCCCTTAATCTCTTTTGATAGCCTGAACAAAATTACTGAGTGATTGCTCAAGTGTTGTTCACAAAGATAATGTTCTGTGTGGGAAATCGCAACAAATTAAATTATTCCTACAGAAGGACTATTGTATTAGACGGCTGGGAGCGAGTGCGCCAACAATCACTTGGAAGAGACTCAAAACAATCCAAAAATGCAGTCTGCTCTGTAGGCAGCATGAGTGCCTATTTGTCTGTGACACTGATATGCATACGCAATCAGATGGAAAAGTAGCAGGCTGCGTTTGGACTGGAGGGCAGAGCTGAGATACAGCGGCCAGAAGCACATTACCTTATCTCAACCTCTGCTCCACGTTGTCTTTTCTGTGGGCTGTTCCCATATGGTAATGCTTCACCTCCTTATCTTTCTGCAGGTGATGCTGAATATACAAGTTGTGAAACTGCTGTTAAGCTGTGTTTTCAGCCTAGATTATACAGCCTTTCATGCTGATGCACCCAAAGTTAGACAAAACTAAGTCCGTCTCTCATCTGAATTATAGAGCATTAACTGTGGAGTTTTTATTATTTCTGGTGAAGCCAAGTTCCTAAAGTATGTTCAATGTGGCCCAATTCCCAGAGTTCAAGTGTTTTTGTAACTTGTATGCTTAATGAGTGCATGAGTATGTTGCCATAGCTGTAATCTTCTGTGTTTGTTCAAAAAGGTGCATAATGATGTTGAAAGAGTGCACTTCCACTGATTACACAAGCTCAGCAAAAAAAGAAAACATTCTGAGTCTAATGGTAAATTTTATTTTTAAATGTAAATATAAAATCTAAATCTAAATACAATTATTAAATGCAAATCAAACTTTGAATCAAAATGTAATTTTTTTATGTTAAATCTAAAAGTAAATGTTCTATGTTGAATCTATGTGTTTATTTAAAATCTAAATGTTAGTCCTGAAACTAAATGTCATATGTTAAATTTAAATCTAAATGGGAAGTGAGTTTGACATTCTACATTTAGAAAACACGCCCCTCGTCACGCCCCTTAAAGTATTCCCGAACACAAACACGCCCACGCCACGGTGCAACCTCAGTATGGGAAATAGTTCTGCAACCACAGGACGTTTGACTAATGGGTGCCCACACTTTTCCATGCCATTGTGTCAAGGATAACAGCTTTCGATCTGTAAAATACGCACTTCCATTCTGGCAAAGTGGCTGAATTAAATGCGTCAGAGATAAAGGTGCGTGGCTGCGTGTGTGTTCTGGTTGGAGTGCAGAGCAGAAGGTCTGTTCACACAACCTGGCAAATCTGGTGCTCACCTCTTTTTTCTTCTTTTCCCTGATTCTGAACAGCAGCATAGCAGCCAGTCTTTAGCTTTATTCCCTGCTTGTGTGGGATACTTATTGATTCTGGCCCTTTGAAGCCATCCATCTTCCACCAGTGGGCAAAGATGCCCCCGGCCTCTGAGCTTGTTGCTTGTATTTAAGAAGGTGATAGCTCTCACATGAGATATATAGCGTAATCGATTGCAGAGAGCATTATGGAATGTAATTCATGGATCTGGGTGCAGCTGCCATTTGGCTGTAATTATGCAGGCTCATTTGCAGATGGGAGGCTGGTGTGCGCAGGATCTCCTGAAACAAATGGAGATGGATGCGTGTGGGTGGGAACAGAGGCTGGAACACAGGGAGGTCAGGTTTATCCCCAGTGAAAACGTGTCTGTAACATTTAATTGGCAGGTTGGCTGCTTTAGGGACAGACTTGGAGTTTCTTTCCCTTCAGATGTGCCATCTGTGTGTATATTAGTGTGCTTCTGTTGTCAGTTGCTGTAAAAACTCATTTGCGATTTTGGACTTTTTTGAATAATGACATGAGATCCGACTCTACAAAGGACACTGTTCATTTTCTTTTAATCTACAGAGGAGCATTACAGAGACCAATCCATCAAAGTGTTGTTGGTGGGTTGTATCCTGTAACGTGGAATAACGTAATTGTCTGCCATATCACGCCCACTGGCTGGATTTTTTTGCATATTAACACTTCTGTCAGTCACAGCTTTAAATGCACAGCAGTGTAATAATCAAAGAGACGACAAGAGAGCCTGTTGTTTAAAGAGGGGAGCTGTTTGGGGCTGGTTTTTATCTAAAATGTAATGAACGTGAAGTCTGAAAATACAATTCAAAATACAAAAGACAATTTATGTTTTTCAGAAATTGGGAGGGACATGTCATCCCCGTCCCCACCCATGAATCCACTGGGATTTTGCTTTAATGAAATAAAAAACTCACTTCAAATATAAAGATGTTAAAACAAAGCAATCTCCTCAGAAAAAGGAGAGAAAAATGCCCTCTAGCTTTGGACTCCAGAGCAAACTTCAAAACTGCACTGAGCTGAGGCGAATTGGGAGGGTGGGAATTCCCTAGTGTGGCTAAACAGACAAGCAGATGGTGCCACACACAAAGTCCCTCTTGAACCCAGTGAAGAGACTTCATGGTGGCTCCACAGTGCACGTGTGCTTTAGATTTGAAGGATGGAGCACTCAAGAACGGAGGATCAAGATGCCAGGAGCAGGCTCACGATTAGCTGCTGCAGCAAAGTCAATCTGGGAATAAACTAAAACATGTTTCCAGGTGAGATCTGGTCATGAACTGTACACATGAATTTGGCAGGTTGAAAGGACACAAAGATAGCAAGGACTCAAAGCAAACCGTCTCATGCAGGGCTGGGAAGAAAATCTTGATAGTTTTGTATATCAGTTCCCGTGTGCTCTGGGGTAACTTATGATATACATGTTGCTGTAACGTAGACAATTGTCCGAAAAGGGTGAAATCAGGAGAAAAGCACGTTTTGCTGGAAGAATAAAACGATGAAAGAATCAATGAAGAAATTAATATTGGCATATTGGTCTGTAAAAATATATTATTATGACAATATTATGACATTTTAACTCAGGAACAAAGAGATTGAAACAGTTTAGTTAAAACACTTAACTCTTTTCCACCTCTTAAAATATGGAATTTATGTCCATCTGAATATGTCTGTTGAGGATTGTTAACGACTGCAACTTATGGCTCTGCTGAAAGAAATAGAAACTGCAATTTGGCACATCTGCAACCACGAAGCAATAATCCATTATTTTGTCTTGCAAAACCTACCTCATTGACTTATTTCATTGTAGAGATTCCTCACAGTTTACAGCGTCAGGCCCTCTGTCTGCGGAGCGTTTACCCGGAGCTACATGCCTGGCAAACATCTGACACAACCTTTGTTTTGACTTCTGCTTTTCCTTTTTTAGCAAGCATGGCGAGATACCCTGATGTGTGTTCTGTCAGTTTGTCTCCTGCCTGCCTTCTGTATGGTGTCGCTTGGGAAAAAAAAAAAAGAGAGTAATCTACAAAAGCACACAGTGGCGAGCTGTCAGGGTTGAATCTTGTCTTGCTGTCCTCCCCTCCGTATGAAAAATCCTTGCCTCTGTCTTTGATGTGAATGCACCTGAATGCTGCTGGGTATGATGGCCCTAGCTTTTGTTTGCGTTCACCTGCTGTCAGTCCAGCTGACATCAGTCAAGAGTCTGCATAAGTGAACGCTCTCCAGCCCGCATGTTACTGTTTCGTACCTCAGAAGAACACTGCACACGCCAAACATTTAATGGCAGAACGGAGGTGTTTCTTAGCCAAATGTACATGACTACTTTCACTGAACCTGATATAATTGTGTTGAAAATATGTTTGATTGGTGTATAACAACAAAAAGAAAATAAAAGAAAGTAAGAATTATAGTGTTAAATTTGAGACATATTGGAAACTTCTGACGTAAAAAACAAAACAAAAAACACACAAAAAAATTATGATTATCTTTGTTTAGGTGATAACAATTTGGGTTCATTAAGCCATAAATAATAACTATAATTTCCATTGAAAACTATGTTTTGCCTTCTTGGTTCATCAAAAATAACAAAACAATTCAAAACCTAATTGAACTCAATAACATTCAAAATACCTTCATTGTATTCAGATAATTTTAAATAGGGCAAAATACAACTGCAAAGAACCAAAAAGCATTCAAAATAGAAAGTAAATAAAATGCGTTTGTGGATCGTAAGGCTGTCATTAGTGTCACTGTGATGTGTGTGTGAAAAAAAGAAGATGATAAGATGTCTATTCTTGAACTTAATTGAACTTAATGGGTATCCATCCATTTTTTTATACCGCCTATTCCCAACAGGGCCACAGGGCAAAAACAGACAGGTCACCAGGCCATCACAGGGCCAGACATTCACTATTAGGGGAAATTTGAAATGTTTAATTAACCTCACATGCATGAGGATGAAAGAACCCACACAGACACAGAGAGAACATGCAAACTCCACACAGACAGGACCTGGTCCCCTTTGGTATTTTTCCCCTCCATATTGCACCACCATTCTCTGTGGCGTGGGCACATTGTGTGGCAATAGTTATGGCTCCTGTGAATCTCTAGGACCATTTCACAGTAACACATGATTGTATTACTTTATTTTATTTATCTATTTTTTGTGGAATGGGAGGTAGGTTGTCAGAATCAGCCCAATGGAAAAGTGACTCAAATGAGCAAAAATGCTGAGATGAATAGAGATGTTTCACTTTACATTGAATTGACAAGTGACAGTGCCAACAGTAAAAATGAAGCCAAATGTGTTTTCTTTGACTAAAGAAAACATATGAAAAACATTTCATATGGCTGAATAAAAAACTCAACTAAAAGCTTTCTTAAAAAGAAGTGTTTTAAGGCCTAATATGATATCTAGTTTTGATTCCTTGACATCTTTGTTTCACTGAGAGTGTTCATTCCTTTTCGGAAAATGTCTGTTATACTATACTGGTATCAGTCTGTTGAAACACTGTTCAGACTATGGAAATGTGATCATCTGGTGTAAAGCTTGTTCATGTAAATTAGCTTGCATAATCATGGCTGTGCTTGAAGATTTGTGCAGAGCATGGCCTCCTAAGTAGCCATGTAATGGTGGGAACCATGGCACCAGAATGAGGTGAGACTGTCAGCACTCAAATAGTCATTTTCAGCAATGAGTGGGTTTTCTCAGCAACAAATCACTGCCAGGTGACCCTAAAACACTTTGTAGAAATGAGATCACTTGAATCCAAAGCACGATCAGGCAGAACCTCAGTGACCACACCAATAAAAGATCAATGATCGTGCTTCATTCACTGATAGATGAAAAAACAGCTTTGTCACAGTGAAGCCGTGAAGTAGTGGTCTCATGGGGCGAGTACCATCTGGGCAGAAAAGAGTCACAGTTTCTATAAATCCAAGTTTGAGATTCTTCGTGAGTGTGCCTATCTAGAGACATGGACAGGAGTGATTTATATTGCCACTCGTAAAGCTCACAGTTACTCCTGGTGCTGGTAATTTTGAAGCTGGGAAATGTTTTGATACTATGGAGTCCACTATGGACACCTGAAATGAGGTGACCAATTAGCATTCTTTAGACACATGATGTACCCTCTGGTTTTAGCTTTCTGGAAAAAGATCGCTACCTTCTTCCCACTGCAGCAAAAACTCCTTTGTTTTATATGACGTGAAATCTTAAAGTAGAGTAAGGTGTCCTTACTGACACTGACTTTTCTCCACTGTTACCTGATTTTAGTCTCACTGAGTGTTTCAAGCGATGGTGATAAAACCACACATTCCTGACATCACAATTCAAGATTCTGCTGCAATCAATAAAGCAGAAAAGGACTCAAAATGGGAAAACCTTCAAATTCACATAGAAAAGGCTTAGAAGATGAATTGGCAGATTATCTCCGTTATTAGTGGAATTAGAGTAAGATATCTTCGTTTACATGCAACTGTCGGCTATGCGGCCATGCCCAGTTAGAAAAGGTCAATTGCATGTTTACATGCCAGCTAAAGGAAATGGCCCCCATGTATCTACATCAGTTATTAGCCTAGCGGCCCACCTAATTAAGTGGCCAGCGTGGTAATCAATCACAGGCCAAATTGGATTTGGATTGAATTTCTGCAGTCTCCGCAGTGAGCAGCGGATTGTCCAGAGCTGGAGGTTTGACTTTGACTATGACATTCAAGTCAGCTCAGGCAGAAATTAGTCCCACGCTGAAGGGAAAATAGTAAGATCGGTTGCGGTGTTGTAACCACACACCAGAGCAAGTTTTTCGGTGACAGCATGATGCCGGTAGCTGCTGAAATATCATCTCAGAGGAGATGAAAATTTGATTGAATTTTATTTGAGATTGAGATTTGAGATTGGTGGCTTGATTCCTACACAGAATGAGTGGCTGTACAACACGTTCAAAGCCATTTTCAAGAGTTATTCCAAAATAGTTGTTTCTTTGCACGGACCCTTAATTCAGCATAGGGCTGCATGAGATCAGATTTATGCATCTCTCCATTTTCTTTACTTTTTGGTTGAACATTGACAAAATAAAAGAAAAAATAGATGAGGTATTCAACAGCAGCTGTAGAACGGGGTAACAGGGGAGCAGTAGTTTCAGACTGGTGCTCTCTACAGAACAGTCCACACCGTGTGACAGTAGGCCGCTATACTTAACTTCAAGCAGTGATGCAGACTTAGCTGCAAGGTGTTTTCTTTTTCTTTCTTTTTTTCCGGCATTATTTTTTATTTTTTTTGCTGTATCATGTAGAGTCTTTCCTCTTTAATGTTGGGAGGGACCGTATTTGTTGAGATAGTGACTGACGTAGTTGCCCAGGGGTGCAGCCTGATCACATCAGTTGTACCTTTTTTAAATCTTTCACAAGTGGAAGCTGTCATATTTCAATTCAGCTCTTACGTTCATGATGCAAATCATTGCTTGGGTTTTATAGAAAGGCAGCATTGATTTAGTCCCTCAGGGGGGTCGTGTGTTGCAAAATACCTCAGACGACACAAATATGGAAACAATGTCAGCGCTTTGCTGTGGACTGAAATTTGAAAAATGAAGTGCTTTATTGAAGACAGGGGAAGTCGTGGAGCGAAACTGAGATTGCCAACGACATTTTCCTGCCTCAACGTTTGATTTTTAATGCCGAGAAAATCACATGGGTTCAGCACCAGAAACAAAGATGGAAGCAGCAAAGCCAACATTTGAATCTCTTATTCATATCAACGTGGAATCAATAACTTTCCACCATGCTGTTAAATACACAAAGAGAGGCAGCCTAAAAGCCTCTAATGCAGCTGAGTGAATATTAACTCGCCTTGTATGGCTTGTCAGTCTTCATGCAGTTCCTGGGTAGCGTCCAGGTGTCAGTTGTCACTCAGTTTGAACACCCCTCCTGTTGGTTTTGATCCATATCTGTGAAGGTGTCACTCAATATTCCTGAATGCCTCCCAGGGCACGTCTTTTTTTTCTTTTTCATCGTTTCACAGATTTCCAATTTCCACTGATGATAACAAAGATGTACTTTGTTGTGATAACTGAGGGCAGTATTCACAGATTTAAAGGACCTGTGCTACTACTAACACACATGTGCAACATTCTTTTAAGTTGAGATGGCACAATGTAGTGCTAGTCACATTGTTATAGCTTGCATATTAGATACTGTGATACGCTTAGTGATTAGTGACCTAATTTGGCCAAGCAACTGATATAATTATTATTGTAAGTTGGTTCATTTTTGTCACCACACATTCCTTAAACATTTCCATACAAATAAGAAAGCTTAAGCACATCACAAGTCACTCTTCAGCCCATTTACTCATTCATTAAGAGATTACACATCTTCAAAAAGAAAATCCTAGTCTTGATTTCACTTAAACATTTACGATGTAAGAAAAAAATTAATGAGTTTGATATTACAGCCTTTTGGGGATAAAGTTAATTGAAATCTTCATTCAGCAAAGTTCCTCTCCGGCAGAAGACTTCCATATTACTGTAATTCAAACTAAGAGGAACTTGAACTAGAATGATGGGACGTCATCTTCTAAATCATTGTAGAGCTAATGGATGCACCTGTCATCCCTTCTTATGGAACTGTTATGTTGGCTCATTAGCTTTTAATGATCGCAATGTTTTGCCAACAGAAGATAATCTATGGAGACACTCAGTCATGTAAACAATATGATGTTTTTTCCCAGCACGAAGGTCGATGAAGTACTCATCTCGGATATTCATGACATCCTTTAGAAAGGGGTCTCAACTAGGTTCCCTGCTTTGTCTCTCTCAAGTTGTATTGGTATGTACCAGATATTTCTTTGGTTATGGCTTCTTTTGAACCCACTGCAGTTATGAGTGAGTCATACTAAAGATAACATCTTCTCTGTTAGAGGATTTGCAAGATATCTGTAAAACTATCCTTGAGCCTCCCTTCTCAGTCCCTTGGAATAGCTTTTTTCTACAAATCTTTGCTTTCCATCTTTTCATTTTTGGATATCTTCAACATTTTGATGTATTCAACAGTCTGACATAAGATGACATTTTGGTAGACCTTGTCTCAAGATTTTGGGAGCGTTCAGCATTTATATTTCTCTTCGGTAACATGGTTAATGCATTATCATTGTTCTCTAACCACTGATCAATTAACTTTGACTTTGTCAATATCTCTTTTATATTTTTTCTCTTTTCCTATTGTCATAGAGGAAAGGGGTTGTTAAATGTGTTCCTACACTATTATCATTATCGATTTAGGATTACTGTTTAGAGAGTCTTTTTTGTTAGAGGCTCGGTAGGGTTGAAATGTTACAGTAAATCACGCTTCGTAAATGACGATAGCTAACAAGAGCTGTCTGCAGGGTTTCGATCCAAGACACTAGCTAAATTTAATGTATTTCAACAGTCAAACGCTATTTGGAATGTGTTTTCCTATTCTTTGTAAATACATAGCCTAAATTATGTTGGAGAAAACAATCACCTGTGAGCATCAGAGCAGTAGTCCATTAGGAAAGTGAATTTCATATCTGGGAGTTCCAACCTGCCTGTTGTCAGAAGACTTTTTATGTTGAAAATTGCAGTCGAAACGTAACATCTTTATCTTCGTAGTAGGAATAGAAAACTGACTCCCATGTGCAACACCTCCATAGAACAGCATCTGACCAGTCCCAAAGTCACACTGCAGCATGACGACCCCTCAAACACACAATCTGAGTATAAATGAACAATCATCACACAAGAAAAAATGCATTTGGTTTGATTAAAATGAGGCCATGAGACTGTGTATGTTTTATATAAATGTACAGTTCGATGGCATTGAACACTCTAAATTCCATGGTGCCATAAAAACCTTTAAAATGTTTTAATAAAATCTTAATAGTACGCTTTTTTTAAGGGTGTTTCAGCAACAGAAAAACAGTTGCCCCACTGCTGTTTACTAAGTTTAACAAATCCATCAAAATAAACTATACATACATAAATTAAAATTTTCGAGTATTTTTTATCTTCTCAGCCTAAGTCCAACTTTTCTCTTAACAATAAAATTATGTGCTGCAATGATTTGCTGAAGTAAGCAATGACAAAGTGCAGGCTTATCCCTTATAGACAGATATACGGGGGTTTTAGAGCTCTGCAGGGATAGAAGTAAGCAACAGGTGATGAGTGGGATCTGATGCGCCACAGAAAAGGTCAGAAGACTGAAAGGATGCTGACAATTGTCTGCCTGTTTCTCTTGCTTTATTGCCAAACACGGTGGGTAGCCAAAATGCTTTTTAATCTTATGACAAAGCATGGTACTGCAGTGTCTAAATCTAATTTCCACAAGCCATAATTGACAGTGGTCTAAAGTAACAACAGAAAATCATATTTGACAAGCTGAGAAAAGCTTTCCAACTGTGTTGCACTGAGCATCATGTTCAACATGGCAGCATAAGACAAACGTATGTGATCAAAAATAGGCTATTGATGAATAATTGTTGATCCTGCAGCTGGTTGAAGGACAAAACTTCCTGCCCTACATGGTTTTCAGGCAGATTTAAGTGCTGTGACACACCAGAGATGGGGTCCTGTTTTGGTAACACTTCCTGAAACACAGAATTAATAGAATCTGGCAGCACAATTAAACCGTAACTCCTGTCACCAATTCACTTCTCATACAGGAGATAACACAATGATGGATAGCAGCATCTTCAAAAGGAAGGTCTACAGACTGATATGGCTTTTATTTTCCATTCACGAAGCCGAAAGGCAAGTGAGTTAAGGCATCTTTTTCCTTCTGTTGGATATGAATGACGATAGAGGGAGATAAAAAAAGGGCAATTCACAGCAGGTAGACTGAGAGGGGGAATATTCTTACAAAGATAAAGAGGGAAGTTCAGTCACTAAAGAAACTTTATCTTTTCTGGGGCTGATTTCCTGCTAAAATTAACAAAAGTCTGGCTTTTAGATTTATTTTTTTCGTCTTCTTTTCTCTCAAGGCTGTTTTTGCTGCCTCCACTTAGAGGCGATGGGAAGATTTTAGGTGAAAGAACAAATCCTTAGTAAAACAGACAACACTTTGGAGGCCTGCGCTGTCTCGGGCTGCCTCTTACCTCACTCTGCATAGGCAAGGGGGTTAATTAGAAAACCCACTTTACTGATGTGTTTAAAGGATGAAATGAAAAATTAACCGACAGCCCTTTCACGCCGACGGGAACTACTGTGGATAAACAAGGAGACAGCCCCGTCCTGGTTGGAAGCTTGGAGAGAAAGTCTTCGGCTGCTCCCATTACACAATGATGAATGGAAGCACTACAGCACAGATGACGCAATCAAAGCAGGTTCTGTTCACTGTCTGACTTTCTGTCTTTAAAAAAATCCTGCTGAGACCAGATTAAAAGTTTTCTCTCTCACAACAGAGAAGCTTTACAGTAAAGGCAGAAGCAAGAATATTACAGTTTGTTCCCATTGAGAAGTTTTAAGACTAATATTTAACTTGAATAATACTGATTTATGTATATACACAATATATATGTAGTTAGTCTGTCCATGAGATATGTACGTATTTATTGCTGGAAATCTGAGATTAACAAACTCAATGCTGTGGCGTTGCGAACATATTTGCAAATTATTTTGGCAATATTTTATATTTAAATATGATATGATGACTATCAAAGCAGTAGTGAAGAGCAACAAAGGACTGCAGGACTTTATTGAGGAATATCAATTGCAGTGTTGATCCAATAAACTCACCATGATCAAGACTAATTGAACAGTAATGGCATTATTGATTGTGTTGACATCATCGAGATGGCCTTGTAATGAAATGTGTGCCTGTGAATTCTAATTAGTGTGGTAGATTGACATTTTGGGATTATCTCGCTAAATGTGTGATTTAGAGAAAATACGAACAACCAGACAAGATAAATGAAAGTCACCCATGAATACTGTGACTCTCAAATAACTAAAAACAGATTCACCCTGAGTCTACATCAGACCAGATGGAAATCGTTCATAAAAGGATCAATATTGCAAAGAACATGCACATCTTATTTAAAGTGAGGAACTCCAGGTGAACTGCGTAAAAAAATATTTCACCTCTAAATTGTTGCAGTTTTCTTATCTACACAAAGACTCATTTTTTGTTCTGCAACTTTTGCGAAAGCTGATGTTTTATTATGTATATGAAAATAGGGTGAGATACGAGACAACAAATGAACTTATGTTCCCGTTGACCTGATGACCTGGAGGGTGCAACAGAGACTGAGACTCTATTGTGTTCCTTTGCAGGATCTGTTTCCGCTTGTGGAACACTGACCACAGTGAATAGCTTTGAAATAACGATGACTCTCTCTGAGTTCATGGATCAGTCTATCATTGTTTGTATCGATTCCCAATGAAAAACCAATTCATTTTTGATCATTAACTCCTATGAGGGAGTCAGGAGGTCATGGAACTGGTTATCTTAGTTTTTTTGGAACCTAAATATGGTCTGTTAAATGATTAATCACATGCTCATTTAGCTTTGGGTTCAGTTCACATGAGACTTGGCCCCTCAATAATTCAGCTTGTTAAGCTTTTTATTAAAATCTCCATCAAATATTTAACTCATGCTGGGACCTTTCGTAACCTCCCTTCGTTTTATGATCACTATCGCTGCCAGTTAGACTAACTGACAGCTATTACCCTCATCGAAGGCTGCAAGCTGAAAAGCCCATCATGTCAGCTAATTGTATCTGACTCCTAAAAACAAGATGGACTTCCCAGACCAGATCGAATATGCACTCAGAGGGGAAAACCGCTTGTCCGACTTTACAGTACCTTGCCTCAGAAATAATCTAAATTATGCAGTGGAACATGATATGGAATTGAGAACAATACTGTTAAGGGCAACCTCACCTGTCAAAATATTCTCAGACTAAATTGGTAAGGTCAGTGGGTTTTGAGGGTTCTTCAAATTGCATAAGGCGCTGTTATGCATTTTTGGCATGTCTTTCACAGGATGAACATTTTCACTGCACATGCTCAGTAGAGCTTTTGTGAGCACTCCGGAGGGAAATGGAAATAAGTTTGAATTAGATTTTTTTTATCAAAGTGAAGTTAGATTGGACTATTTAAGTTTCCTTGACATGACTTCTGTTGTGAATTGCTGCTATAAGAAGGAATTGAGTTGAATAGTGATTGATGTTGCTTTTTTCGTGCAACAAATATGAATTTGATTTCCTAAATGGAAGTGATAAGTAGTGGTCCCACAGTCTCTTTTATGGAATTAGCACTCAGTACCTGTAAAAGTTCTGTTTATTTATTTTTTTATACTTAGTGTTAAGCTGGCTGCTATGAACCACATTACAGTGAGGGAGCACAACTCTTTTTTCATCAGTTGAAATGCATGTAAATGCCTATAAAATCTCACATGGACAGCTGGCAGCTTGTTCTGTCCCACTGTGTTGGGTTGACTTTCATCATCCAACCACAAATAAATACACTAGTCTCACTATCTCAGGGACTCTTGATTATCTGAAACTTTGGGTAAACACAGCCTAAAGGACATGGTGTGGTGCCGTTCCTTCCTGTGGTTGTTGATCTGTTCTCGTAGCTCAGGAGCGAATGACGGTTACTGTGCTGGTCTGGTTCTGAATCAGTTGTAGCCTCCAGAACACGTACGGTAAACACACCTGGATTCAGAGATAAACTGTTATACTTTCCTTTTAGTAGAAGGAATTGAGTGCACAGGAACATGAAAACCATGCAAAGGGAGGAAAGAAAAGTGCTTTAAAAGACAGAGGTGTGAGTTCACAGAACTAACCTCTCAGCCATGCAGCTGTAGTTGTTCACTGTAAAAAATTGATTTCGCCTGTCAAAGGCTCCTCTAATGGTCGACCTGGAATTAACCTGAGAGAGGTACTGGTTGTGCAGAATATCCATCCAAATTTGAATAGGGCAGAAAGAGATCTCTTTTTTTTCCAGTAAAACAATCTCAGAGCACGAGACCTTCCACCATCCTCCATGAGATCTTGAACTCCAACAGTTTGTCTCTTTTGGTGCTCAGAGTGTTCAAATATGCACAAGCACAGAGCAGAGCACATGTGGATTCATACTGAGAAACAAAAGCCCTACAGTTACCGCTCTGTGGTTTTTATAGCAAACATGCCAATTACCAGCTCTGCAACCTGCACACAAATGAAATCCAGCAGGACTGGAGTGCTCTTCAAACGTCTCTTGACTAAATTTTCCTGTTGATTTAGGTTTCTTTCAACAATAAAATATCAGGCACTGTGTTGTTTGAGAGTACTTTACAATCAAATCAATACATTTTAAACACATTTGCCATCAGTCTGTTACTGTCAAGCAATATGAAATCCTTACCGTTGTCTTATTAGTTACAGACAGTATGGCCATGGCCTGTCTGATATTCTACTATTCACTATTCAGGTCTTGTCTGTCACCTTTTGACAAACCGATAAATCAGTCTATCGCTAGCTGCAATTTGGCAGGCTCGGTTTTGTTGGGAATTGTTCAAATCTGACCCCTGTGCAGCGTAGCTTCTCTGAACAGATGTGCAGCCCACCTGAGAGCAACTCTGTGGCAGTAAGGTATGGCTCTTCTGAAACATCGATCGAAATAGATCAGGCAAACGACCCGTGAATTAAAAAAAAGGATAAAAACTTTTATTTATTTAGTAGGAAACATATGTAAGCATATGTAACAAGCATATGTGGATGCTGCTAAGCCATCAAGCTTCCCCCATGATCTTTCTCTCCTGTCTATAAGGAACCAGCACTAAGTGATTGAATAGTTTGCTGAAAGAACAATTCCCACCACATTTAACTTAAATGCTACTTGCCATAAATCAAAGCAAATATTTCAGCTTCTTGAATGATTAATGCAATTTAATATCCGTATGTTAATGCGTTTCTACAAGCGCATGTGGAAGTGGAGTGTTTAAACAAGAGGAGAGCACTTACAAACATTTGCACATCTGTAATGTGGGATGTCATGCTCACTGCTCTTCCTTTAGACCTTGATGTTGTCCAGGGCCATTTTATGTCTCACTTAATGGTGCAAAATGACTCGGGAACAGCTTTGAGTGATAAGCAACGCATGCCTTAAGTTGTGCTCTTTCCATACTCACCTCTTGAAATTTGACCCGTCAATAATGTATTGTAGCTTTTCTTCATGCTCATGACAGCCACTCACACATTGTTAAATTCTTAGTATTTAGTATTTCCATTCTGATACATAGACCAAATATTCCACTTTGTGTTAAATAATATAGGAGATAATCACATTTGTTTGCATTTCAACTGGAGTGTTAGTGGGACCAACACGATAAAAACACACTGGATAAACCACCAGGTGTCATACATGAAAAGAAAACTTTTTTATATAGAACTCTTCGGCATACAACAAATCAAACAAAAAAAAATTAATTTTCGTGACTGCAAGAGGATCACAAACACATGACAGTTCCTCTCTGGTCAGTAGAGCATTAACAGGTCGGATCATTTCATCTTTCATCATATCTGACATGGGCTTTCACACATTTTCCATCCCTCCAGCTTTACAGCTGAGAATAGGTTTGCCTAGCTTCAGGGCTCATCCACCCCTCCAGTCCTGCTTTACTCAGATTAATGATGTTCGACATTCAAATGATGATGTATCAGCCTCTTGTAGTTATTCTATTACTGTGCTGAGGCTCTGTGCTCATGTGTAATTCTAAAACAAGTCTCAGAGCAGGTCAAATTTTTTGTCAAAAGGTTATTGGCTGAAAACTAGGTGAGTTGCCATGTTATAATTTTTTTTTCCAGTCATATAAACCGTATCTGTTCTTTTTCCTGGATATATTGTATGATATCTTTATGTAATGGTTACATTGGCAATAGGAGCCTGAATTACAGAACTGTGATGACAGGTTTCTCACAGACTGGCATTCTCCTCTATTTCAAACAACATTCTCTGAGCAACAAGTTTTGAGACAAAAATTACGGTAATTATCTGTAATGGTTTGGAATTCACATGATGTCTGACTGGTTTCCTTGGATGATCACGTGCTTTTTTATCTAAATGAAAATTTTACATAGCATAACAATCTCAGTTTTGGTTAGTTTCATAGATAAATGAAACAGCTTATTCCACGGAATGCAAACTATTATGATTTAACTTATTTTAACAACAAAGCCTTTGGTCTTCTATTAATTATGTACATGTACCAAAGTGGGTAACACTTGTGCTAAAGTACTGAAGTAAAAAACAATGTATTTGTTTCCTAGTCGGGCAACAACTTAGTTTGTTCACTGCCTTCAGCCATTTTGCACAGTTTACACCTATCAGATGAGGAGGGGGATATGACCACAACCTTGGGGATTACCTGCATTTACTGTCTTTTTGGATTTGTGAGCAACACCTAATAACGAAGGACAAGTATGATGGAGTATCTTCAGAGTTGTTTCATATTTAATTAAAAAAACTATGCATTATTAACCATTCCCTCTGCAACAGGTTGCTGAGGAAGTGATGTACTGCTGTGCCTCAGCACCCAGTATTCTCCGCAGAACTTACTTTCCACTCAATGTTAACTTGTCACCATCTTTGAGGTTTGTAGATGAATGCTTAACAACTGATAATAACGTTTTTTCCTGAGTAAAAATATTTATGAAACCAGACAATTGTAGAAATGTGCAGACACTTATCAGTATCTTCTGAAAAGTCACTCACTTTTCTTTTGTCACTGCAGACACAGGCCTCTGTGTTGTCATGGAGATGCGACAGCCCCCCTGCCGAGCTTCTGCAAATGAAAAGTCAAACCCCAACCCTTCTCCAGATTTCTTCAGCTTCATTTCCCTTATGAGGGCGGTTCAATTGAAATCTTTACCTCCAAATTGCACTATTTTATGGCATGTTTGTCAATTCACTCCCCCGTTAACTTGTGTTCACGCAGACACTGTGAGAGGTGATTAGTTATAAATAATGCATTTCATTTTTAATATTCAGCTCTCAGGGATTGATATGCACACATCTTCTGTCACTTACCCTGGATACTTCGCCTCAATCATCTACCAAAAGCAATTCTACATTTTTGTTAAATAATTCACACGGCACAAATAATCAAATGCAGTGTGTGTATTCCCTCCACTTACACTGCTGTCCCGTTTTCCCTGTGAATGATATCTGAGAGGCAACCTCCTTCCAGTTTTTCTGTAGTTGCCTACTTGGATGGGAGGCTGGCAGGCCAACACATCAGGGACGAATCAATTCCACCTGGCAATCACTGGCACGGCAATGCAAAAAAGAGGTTTTTACTTGTTATTAATCCACGTATGCTGAGAGAGACGGGGGAGTGTGGTGGGTGATGGCGGGTGGTGCGAGGGACTCTGATGGGATTTTCCCCTCCATAACGCTGTTCTGTTGGGTGCTTGCATCAATAAATCCAGCTTAAAACGCTTAATTATATTATGTAAGCTGCAAGATCAGGAAACGTATGGCAGCATTTCTTCAAAGTAAGTGTGTGTGTACGTGTGTGTTTGTGTGTGTGTGTGTAGCTTGCAATTTTTAAACCTTTTTTTTCTCACAAAGCTCTATATATTCTGAAGACATCCAGGAAGCAAAGAGTTTCTATAGTCTGCATTATGCTGTTCTTCAGAGGCCTCTATTGACTCTACTCTTTCCACATTAAAATTGTGCTCAAACTGAAAAGGATTTACATTTTTATCAACATAATATCTGAAGAATTTTGTGGCAATCAAAGGACGAGAAATAATCTCAAATGCGATACAGTTGGTGTTTATGTGAAAGCCATAAACGTGCCAAAGCTGGTGCTGATTTAGAGAATTCCCATGTGTATCCCTTAGGACCCTGTGATTATGTATATGGTTGCTCTCTGTTTTTATTTATTATGGAGTTTTAAAACAAAAGAAATGTCCTCTTCAAGAAACCTTTTCAACTGAGATTGCCTCTATTAAAGCAGTCAGGCTGACCATGGAACCTTTGGGGCTCGTTCACAGTCTTTTCCTCTTTTAATGCATTAGCAAAAAAGACAGTGTGGAGCATACTTGAAAGGAACATCAGTAGGGAGAATGGTGGGATGGTTTATCTCTTAGTTACTCTTCAGAGGGCAAAACAATCAGTTTTCACTGCTTCCATATTGCTTACAGAGCTGTTAAACTTGATATGAAACCAATGAGCCATGGAGAAGGATAAATTATGAGGGAAGTCAGTTCACTATTGACTGCACGAACATTAAAGAAGTTGTCAACTCTTTGTTCATTGCTGTAGAAGATGAAAGCTGAAAAAGTACTCATGGTATGTACAGTGTTTGATTACTCATTGATCGATAGTTCCACCTTCATATGTATTATTCATAGCCATAATATGAGATGCTACAACTCAGGCCTGAACAAAATACCTCCTCCATAATCACCAAATTCCTTATAAGATCTTTAAATCGTCTTTCTTTCTTGATTGTGAGAATGCGGTGTATATTTTTGCAAAGGAAACCTGCATAACAGTGATTTTCTGATGTGAGCTGTTAAATATAACAACCAGGAATGGTCGATAAGGGAGATTCATTCCCCGAGACTACGGGTCTTGCGAGTTGACTGCACAGTAATTACATCTCTCGAGGATCCAGGAGAGGAAAGTTTTCAAAAACAGAGGAAGGGGGAGGTTGGTGAGGCAGGAAACAGGAGAGCTCTATGCTCTGCAGGCGTCGCCATGCTCTCCTCCCTCCTGAAGCAAAATATGAATTCTAATACCTCATCAGCAAACAGCCAAAGAACTCAAACACCTTGTGTTTTCTCATTCATTCACTGTTCCACATGTCCCTTATGTTATTCCTTTATAGCTATAAAACACAGTTCTTTAGAGACTTTTCTGAGGTTGGATAGACCCTCTGTCCTTTTTCCAACCATAACTAGACCGAATCATAAAAGTATTTATTAATGTACTAATTTACAGAAGCTACATAGTGACTATCGAGTATAGTCTGACATTCTTATTTCAGTATTTTGTCATATCGTCTTGAGATCTTACCCAAAATCAGAGAATATCCTCATGGAGAGAAGTTTCCAGTGAACATTTTCCTTGTGAGATTGTGTAAAAACCCCAGGAAAGTCGTGTAAATGGCTCCAGGCTGAAAGAGGAATGGCAGAAATAACCAGCAGGCAGCTGTGGGACAAGAAATGTTTCAAGCTTTTTCAATGTTAATGTCGCATTTGCAACCAAATGTTAGTAAGAAATCCCAACACTTGTGTCTGGAGTGATTTTTTTATGTTCTCCACAGCATTTGACTGTTGTTTTAGGAACAAGTCTGGAGTGTTTTCAGTACCAATTTTCAGTTTCTGTACCAAAAAGAATTGTCAAGGCAATCTCAACGAGAGCTTAATTTGACATGCAGAAAATCTTTGTAACCCATCAGGCATGGATGAAGACATAAATGTCCCTAACTATAATTGTACCCCAACCAAAGAAATCCAACAAGAAACTTATTCTTTGATCTGATCATCAAATAAGGGCTTCTGCTAAAGAGGAAACACTTGGCCATTTAACATGGCTGACTCAGTGGCAGAAGATTCAGGCCATCTGTTGATGAAAATGACTCTTTCCCATTTCACTTACACCCAGGATTTTACATGAAAGCATGACTTTAATTTGTTTTTATGCTGTAACTCTGTCAGAGATCATACACTGGAATTATGATGTTTTTTGTAGATGGTTTGTTAAATATGTCCATGTAGAGTTGCCTTAAAAAATACAATACTGATGTGTTTTGTTTAAGAAAAGGCCTGAAATATTTTAACATATATTGTGCATTTTAATTTTCCACCGTTTGCCCCAGACCAAGAACCGGGTCGGTATCAAAAGTTGTTCTTTTTCTTTTATGTTCATGCTATCTAATTACACTAATCACCTCGGCCAGGAGCTTCATGCCTTTTCAGAGTGATGGTACCTGATTTGCATTTAAATAGAAAAAGCTAAATATTTTGGGAGTGTGTGGGATCACTTTCTATTAGCTTGGTCGATTTGCTATGATTAAGTGGTTTTGAAATGTTTGAATTGTGTGCGTAATGATCTCGGCCCCTCTCTTGTCTTGTGGTGTTTGTTTGATTGAATGATGAAACCTCCTTTTGTTTCTGTTTGCAAGGTTGCAGAGGTTACGTTGAAGCAGACAATTTTTCTTCCAAATGGACGAGAAGAGTAATATTTCATACTCCCTGGCTGCTGAAGCAGAACATCCATTTCATCAGCTGAATTGATGGTCATTGCGGGAAATCAACCCCTTAAATTATTTTGATTTAGGCTGAAGGCCTCTGTTGTCCCCATTGAAACTGTGGTCATTATCACTGCCTTTGAAATGGTAATTAGGGCCTTTTAATGAGTATTTACAGTACTGACTGATACTATATGAACACATTTATCACATCTGGGGCAGCTATGTGCAGATTTACATTTATTTGACATGACAACCGCATTGATAAAGGCAAGCTTCAATGTTGGTTGGAACTTTGATGCATTTTCTCAGCAATGTTCATTAAATTGGAATATGGAAATTTTTGTGTGATTGTGGATCTCATTAAAGCACAGGGAGGTTGTGATAGCAGATGCAGTACCAACTAATTTGACATACAACCTCCCAGCTTTCCTCATCTTTTTGTTAAACCACAAACACAGACTCGATTCTTTGATGTCCTTGGTGCCTGCTGAAACGTAACATGTCAGATGTTTACGGTTGTGCCTAATCAACTGCATGTAAACTGCTTTGCTACTGGGGTCGTACAGTGGCTGATGACCTCTTATATGACATGAATTATCATGTTAGATGACAATGGACATCCTGTAAAAGAAACTGATCATTTTTCCTAATTGTGCGAAAATGGCTAATCACTCATAATTGTGTTAAACCTACTTATTTCTTCATTTTTATAGTATGCAATTAAGGCTACCATTTTTTAAAGAAGAATGAAATTTTGGAGAAAATGAAGAATTAAGGGGCGGCACGGTGGTGTGGTGGTTAGCACTGTCGCCTCCCAGCAAAAGGGTTCTGGGTTCAAATCCCGGGGGAACCAGGACCCTTCTGGGTGGAGTTTGCATGTTCTCCCTGTGTCTGCGTGGGTTCTCTCCGGGTTCTCCGGCTTCCTCCCACAGTCCAAAAACCTGCATGTTAGGCTGATTGGAGATTGGGGAAATTGCCCTAGGAGTGAATGTGAGTGTGAGTAGTTGTTTGTCCTTGTATGTCCTGTGTGTGGCCCTGCGATGGACTGGCGGACTGTCCAGGGTGTACCCTGCCTCTCGCCCGTTGACCACTGGGATAGGCTCCAGTTCCCCCCGCGACCCCATGAGGGAATAAGCGGTATTGATAATGGATGGATGGATGGATGGATGAAGAATTAAGAGTTAACATGCAAGTCGCACACGGCCGCACATGCTCACAAAATGCTCTGAACTCTTAAACATTGCTGCAGACTATTTCATCATCTTCATGGGAGAAGTTTAATCCATCCAGTACAACGTGTATGCTCCCTCCAAGATGGACTGCTATGTAGCCTTCCAACCTTATAGCCCAGCATTGTAAGCAATGAAAAGTCAGATATTCTACTGGGTGACATGGTTGGTGACTTTGCTGGTGAATCTCCAGATTTATGGATGTAGTGTGACAAGCTCTCCTATGCTGTGCTGATGTGCCATGTATCATATTAGAATTGTGAAAGGTTTCCAACTGTGGCTCTTCAGAAGAACCTTTCCCATTAGTTTCCTCTAGTTTTGAAGCAACTTGCTAGCATTAGATATTTTACTGACAGCTAACCCGGGTATGTCTTCAGTCAAGTTTACACTGCAGGGCCTAAAGTATACTTGGGACTGCAGGTAGGGAATTTTGGGGGGCAAATTTTGCGATTAATCTCAAAGATGCTAAAGGAAAGAAATCCGGAAGTTCAAGCAGCCTCTGAATTACTTTGTCAACTGGGCTGACTTGTCTTGGCATAGATTTGGTGGTCTAAATCTCTGTGCCATGTGTAGTACACCAGCCTGTAATGGAAAGCGAAGTCATTATTATCTAATTAGCCAGACTAATGACGTGTCACAGAGAGCCATAAGGCCGAGACTGTCTCTGATGTACCGTCTGTTTTGTGGTGAAAGCTTCTCTCAAAGGGGCAGACATCAGCGTGGGTGCATAGAATAGCCCCAAATATTTCTCATGCGAAAAAAAAAGTCTTGATAATGTTGTAATCACCTGGAAATGGTTATTTTTAGAAACAGTATAAATGTGGACATTTTTAAGGTGGAAGCGGGTAAAACTTTAGTTAGCCGAGGTTGTTGACCACACAACAAATTGGCCCACAGCATCCCATCCTGTCTATTTTAAGGAAATTTAATTTTAGTTGTCTTTTGGTATAGTCTCTCATAAAAACAATAAACTTTTATGATCAAAATTCCAAGCAGATTTTTGGATGAAGATTAAATCAATATTTTAGCAGTGGATTACAGCACCTTCACGTTAAAGTACAAGTCTTTGTGACATCATACAGGTGGCAAAGAGTAAAAAGTAAATTGGTTTAGTGTAAATTATTTTGATGTCTAGATTAAAAAGTGGTTGCTTGACATACAGCTATGGAGCAGATGCTGCTATCTGATAACTGTAAATCCCCTCTGCTTTAGGGAGTAGATAATGGTCAAAGTTGAAGAGGGAAGTAATGGATTAGACACAGGAGTTATTGTTGCAGGTTGAAGAGTAAAAAGAGTCATTTTAAGACTTGAGAGAGTATCACTTTAGTACTTGATCTTTGTAAGAGTAAGGAGTCAGGGTTATGAACTGCTTTCAGATATGATGTGTAATATTCACAGGGTGGACTTTGGACCAGATTATTTATATTTATGAGACTTTAGAAGTGGCCTGAAGGAAAAGCAAAGAATTCAAAAGCAAAAATGTAAATTCAGAAATGAATAAAACCTGTGATGTTAAGAGTCACTGAAGAAATTACAACAAATCGAAGACATGTAATGAGGATTATTTGTTTTCTGCTACAGAAAATATCAGTTTCACTTTCTGATGAGAACACTAAAGAGGAGCAGATAAGCACTCTGACAACAAATATTTTATTCCCTTAAAATTATAACCTTCCTCATGTTCACTGGCCTTTCCTAATTAACAACCCGAAGTCTGACTTTAAATATTAAAGAATACTTGAATCCCCTCCAGATTCAAGGTGATGTCCTTTGCTGAATTCACTTCCTGACCTCCAGGAAAATGAAAACTTAATTGTCGCAAATTAATGGGTCATTAACATCAGTATGCCATTACTGACAGAGAATAAGAGACAGAATGAGTTCTAGAGAAAGTATGGTGATGATAAGGAAAATAAACTCAAAGATTGGGATAGAGCCCCAGGATGAAATGAATGAATAAAATTCGCAGAACATTTTATCACACTATAACGACAACAGGAATAAAGATAGAGTGAAAAGTTAGCTTTGCTATGTTTTAATAAGAAAAATCATGTTCAGACTTTTGTATTAGGCAGGGTTTGTTTTCAGTTTTTCTCACTTTTCATGGCATGATCATTTCTGGGCGTATAATGAACAATCTTTGATATCTCCAGATTCTATTTGGACATGTCATAACTCTAATTGATTGTATAAGTTTAGAATGAGGAAAAACTGGGCTTCAGCATCTTCTGGATGGTCAGATTTCTAGAGGCTGGCCAATGGGTGGATATGCCAAAGCCAGGATCCAATACATAAGAGTACTTTTATTCTTCTTTGCTGCCTTTTATATTAAATTCTTGTTATAAGTCAAATGGTGACAAAAACAGACAGTTCACTCTCTGGTGGAGGTTCAGACTTGAAAGTCTTAACTTTCTAAGACCTTATCCTTCAGTCCAACCACAAAGGCGCTGCCACATTGTGCTTTGCTCATAGAAGTATTGGTGAGTTTCGTCCGTGGAAAGTAGCAAACATATGCACATCCTGTTCCCATTTTGGCTGGGCAGGAAGAAAGACCAGATCCACTAATCTAAGATCTCCTTGTCTTTTGGGAAATTTTTCAACTTGCTCCTTCAACAAAAACACCTTTCCTTGGAGACCTCTTTGAAACAATCCAAAGTACCTTGCAATGAAATAGAGCCGTTGAGCCATGTGTTTCTGTCAATATTTCTGGCTTTAAAACGCTCAGAGAGGATATCATTCACCCATAACTGGAATTACCATTGTTACACACAGGCTAAAATGAAATCCTACCTTTTTTCAATTCACCTTGTGTTTAAAAAGTTGAGTTGTCTCTTGAGAAGCTTTGAGTCTATCAGATGAAGTAGTTATTTCTACAGTACTAAAACATTCATACATTTCTTTCTTTGAACTGCGATTAATGTTTAAGGTGATAATGCATCATTTTAATGCTGCAGATAAGCTAGATTACATGGAAAAGAATGTCATGGCACTTTTTAAAACAGCGTCTGACGTAATGATACCAAGCTGCTTATCTGATGGCCTGAATACATATAAAACAGAGAGACAAGTAATGAAAAGACTTCTAACTAATTCTAACTCTAATTCTATAAATGAGTGTAGATCCATAGGTTGAATCAGTGGAAAGACATGTGACATGTATAAAGTATTTTTTTAACCCTCGATTCATTACTACGGAACAGGGTGTATGGTATGTTATTCCCAGTAAAGCAGCTTTCAATCAAAGAAAGCCCATGTGTGACCAAAACATAACCCTTTCTTGGCTTTTCTTCTTAAAATAGTACAACTTTGTGTCGGTGTGTTTTAGCCACACTCCAGCCAACCTGCATTCGCACGTTTAAAGGTTAGAGCGGTTCTTTTTCATTTGATTATTTTTGAGTGATTTTAAGAACAAATAAATAAACCTATATTCCAAAAACTCTAGTGCTTCTCTTTCTAAAAAATCAGGCATGCAGACAACTCCAAGAATCTTATTTTTGCATGCCAGATAAACACTGTGCCACATCCTTCTTTGCTCATATGTTTGTTTTTGAAGACCACAACAAAGCCCAAATTTTTTACTGGCTAAAGTACTCGGTCCTTGAACCATCTGCTGCTGGTACTCACTGAAAGCACACATCTCAGTGCCATGAAAGAGGTGAGACAGATTTGGTGTCAAGATGCCAGTCCAAATGAGGGAAAGTGATCAATCTATCTTTTATGTCACAATGAAAATATTTTCAGTTATTTGTGGCTGCTCTAACTTCCGGGTGATGCAAAGATATTTCATTCTGATATTTTTCTTTAACCATTTTTTTTCTAGCTTAAAGACCCTTTAAGAGCATCTTCATATATTTTCTTTTAGTATCTCAAAAAGTTTCCCTGTTTGATCATACAAATAACTAACTTTGCATGTGTTTTAGAGGTGTTTATGGTTTATTTGTGGAAAACGGGGGTTACAAACTCTATACAGGTAAATGTATCAGACAATTAGTATCAACATCTAACTGTGTGTTTCTCAGAGCTCTGGTTTTATTTTAATCTTTGTTAAATATTGAGCAGATTATCAAAAATGGCATCACTCATCAGTCTGTGGAACTGTGGACATCTGCGAGCTTGGGAAGATCTAGAAAAGCCAGCCTCTTCCTCATGCCACACGACTGACTTGACGCTCAAAGGTGTCAACAGACTTCATTAAGACAAAACGGATTCATCCCGTTTTTGTTTCTATGGTAACTATTTGACAAAAATTCCGGAAAACAAAAATGATCACAAATGAGCATTAGAATATAAAGAGTGTAAGCCTGACTGACAGCAACAAAGTCATCACGCCACCTTCTGAGGTATAATTATTTAAAGCGTGACATCTTGGATTCTGCCTTTTGACAGTCTGAGTCGGGAAATGAGACAGTTTTAAAGCACCACATGTCGCACACATGATGGGTAAATTGACTTGTACAAAATCTGGGACATTTGCTGCAAAAGAAATCGGGCAAGGAAATTACCCTCAAAGTATTTTATCCCTGTATAAACCAGAAATGTGATTTCCTGAAGTTTTCTGCCCCACAGCAGGTAGATTGCATGGTAAATGGTGGAAGATGCCCCTATGCTGTATTAGATTAGATGTTTAAATATATTCTGTTGAAATTATGTAATGTTGTGGGGGTCACCAAAGGCTAAGCCTGAAATAGAAAAGAATAGCAATGAAAAACTAATATTAAACCAAATGCTGAAAAAAAGAAGAAAACAAATAATCTTAGTAAAATACAGTAAGAATGATTGCATGACATCAATCTGGCTACTCAGTGTGTTTACCAGTCAACCCTCCATTTTCTACACAATAACTTAATTTGTTCAAGAAAAATTGTCGTCTTTGAAAGTTTAAGATTTTTAAGATATCCCCTTGAGGCAGCATGCCAGCTCTTATATTGTTTTTGAGTTTGCTTTACACTCTGGTTCCATTTCAGAAGCAGAGATGAATGAGTGGGCTCTTCTTTTTTTTACATAGGCAGCACTGGTTTTTGCTCTCCTAGAATTAAACTGGATTAGCTTTTTGAACAAGCTCCAACATTCAATGTCTCTTGCATCTAAAAGCATAAAAGTTTATAAATAAATCCAAGCTCTCAGGAAATTATGATCGACTCCCATATCTGTATTCTCCTCACCACTAGCCACTGATGTTGTGACAGGGACATCCTGAAGTCAGCTTCCTCATGTGAGCTGTGTTTCTGAATATGCACTGGTGAAATGCAACCTTCTCTGTTCGGTCACTTTAACTTTGCCTCGGGAATCTGCAAAGGAAGGATAAGTAAAACAAAGGAGGGTGGCAGAGCGGACTACTGGGAGAAGGAAAATGCCACTGTAGGCCTCACCGGGCCTCATTACGACAGTGTCCACTGAAAGGCAGACCGAGTAGAGACCCGTGTTCAGGATCTGCGGCTTTAAATCTACATCAGGGATCGTTTAAACTTTTTAGAGCCACCATTCTGACCTGCATTTATGCAAAAAATGTGGCCTCAAATTAAGCTTTACTTTACTGTTGGTTACAGGTGATGGTGGTTTTTAATCTGTGTTCATGACTGCTCATAAGTGATGACAAAGCCGATCAGTGAAACATCTGCAAAACCAATCCAAACCTCTTTTTTACACTCAATTTAAAGTTTATTTAAGTGTTGATTTTTGGTATAACTTGGCAATTTAGCGGTTTAAATCCAAAACATACCTATTTTATCCGTAATTTGCAGCATTGTTTTTACGCCCATAAATGACAGCTGTAAACAAGGCTACTTGCATCCACAGTGCTTGGGAGACAGGCATTTCAGCTCACTGTTGAGCATGACAAGTTGTTCCGGATTGCTCCAGAACTGGATCTCATGCGCTGCGCTACTTAACTACCTGGTAATAAGCGTGTAATGAGTTTCTGATGTGTTGACTGTGTGTATTGGGAGTTTGAAGTGTCGCTCCACAGAAATTTTACTGTGACATCGAAAATGATTGTTTTTGTATTTCAGAGTAGTGTAAACCACTGCCTTCCATTTTAAAGGCACAGAACAGTTAAGTCACTGTCTGAGCAATAATTAAGACCTCTATGGAAACAATGACAATTTCTGATTTAGTTTACCAAAAAAACAAATCTACTTTGTAAATCCATCACATGCACTTGTGACAATGACAATAAAGATTCATTCATTCATTCATTCATAATCAAAACTCCGATACATTTGAAAAACAGCTTTGTTTCCCAATATCAAAGTAATTATGATGAATGAATACCCAACTCATACTGCGTGGTAGGAATAAATCTATATGACGATTGATTTACAATTTGGAGTTGGATTCTTTTAAACTGACCGGTGATAGTAAGCTTTGTCTGCACATTCGTGCCACTTTTCAAATGATGGAAATATGTACACTGTAAAAGCTAAAGAAGTTCAAACCTTATAAGATACAAATAACATGAAGAAGTAGTTTTAAATTTAAACTGATATTTTGTAAAAACTTTAGATTTCAGGGCACATTCTGACTCTGGGTATGTTTCAGTTCTGTCAATAATTCTATTCTATTCTATTCTATTTTTCATTTTCAGAATTCTTTTATTCTAACTACATTCACAAATACCGTATTTTTTAAAACAAATTATTTAATAACATATGTGTCTTTTCTGCTCACATTTATTCTATATCATTAATATTTAATTTAGAAACGTTGAAAAGAGCACTTTGATATAGACAGTACCCAATCTGTACTGTCCAGCGTTTGGTTGTAGCCCCAGTCATTGTACAACAGAAAAAATCACCGTGCTCCCTATTTACTGTCAGACACGTGGATTTAAAGGACCACACCATATTTAAACAATCCCTCATTTCTGCAGGTATGCATGTAAACGGATTAGCCAACATTCTCTGTGCCATTTTGTGGCATCTGTATGGATCTATAACAGGAACTTTAGTTGCTATTATGTGTGAAAAGCTATGCATTTGATATGCATTTATTGGTGCATAAACAGATGTATGAATGTCTGTACAATGAGACTTGTAAATATTTATAGAAATCTGCCAGCGCATTCAGAATATGCTATTATATATGAAATCAAAGAGTCTCAAAAGAAAGTTATGCAAACAGATTGAGATACACAGACGCTGATCTGCATTTGTGAAAGGAGCTCTTTCATGCAACAATTCAGTTTATTTCAAGCGGCTGATGGAAGCATGAGCTTGAGCACATAATGACAACAATGTACACTTAAAGAAAAGAAACTGCTCATCTTCAAGTCAATATATTGTGTTAGTTCAATCAATGGTATTCAAAGTCTTCTTTTATATGGGACTGGAGAGTTTAAAGTGAATATCTGAAAAACAGAGAGGGTTGAATCATCCATCCATCCATTATCAATACCGCTTGTTCCCTGATGGGGTCGCGGGGGGAACTGGAGCCTATCCCAGTGGTCAACGGGCGAGAGGCAGGGTACACCCTGGACAGTCCGCCAGTCCATCGCAGAGGGTTGAATCAGAGGAGAAGAAAACTGTAAGAAGACATCAGTCCTGCACTCAACACTAAAACTTATGTGACCATGTTAAAGTCTCTCAGAACTAAATCTAAGGCTGCTTGAATGCTGAAAATGAAAATAAAACCATTGAAACTGAAAGAATTTCTGTTACAAATGTCCCATCTATTCAGACTGAATGAAAAGCGGTTGCAAAAACTATGCTCTAGTTTAATTTTTCAACCCATCTTACTCGTACTATAGGAATGGTTGGGCCATATCTCATGATATAAGCATCCATCTCCCTGTCAAATCATGTGCTCGACCTATACTGAGAAATGTATTATATTAATGAAATTGATCCAGTTGCCAGGATATCTTCATTGAAGTGTGAGGACACTCGGTGGGGACCCGGAAATTCAACCACACACAGGAGTTAGGAAGAAAAACATGTTCAGTCACTGATGATACTCTCCACCAGGAGATCCAGTTGGCAGCACACAGGGACGAAGACGAAGATCAGGCCAGGGTCATACACGGGTAGGCGGAGAGAGCAAACTTAGCTTGAGGGGCAGGCGATACTCGGTGGTCGTGAGGCAAGCTTGGGTCAGGGTCCAGAAATCCAGAATAGACGAGATCCGACAAGGGCTTGGCAAGGGGGGTCAATCCGTGGACAGAAAAGGGTCAGGAAACTCAGGAGGCTTGGAAGAAAAACGCTGGATTACTACTGGCTTGTGGCTGTCGATAATCTGGCAAGGCGGCCGAGACTGAGTGGTGTTTAAGTAGGGCGGGGACCAGGTGGGACAGGAAGGCAATCAGGCCTGGCAGGTGAACAGAATGAATGATTAGGCTCAGCATGGACAGACAGAACCAGCATCATGACATGAAGCTAAGCTTCCCTGTGTCTCTGAAGTTGCAGAGGCACAGGGTTGTCTTTCAGGCTGGCCTTTATAGCCCAATTAGTTTAGTCGTTTAGAGTGCAGATGACATTATTAATGTCTTAATGAAAGTCTTCTGTCATCTCTTCATTGCAAAATTTCAACAAAGTCGGATTTGATCTAAAATAACATTCTCTTTCTAATCTTCTTCAATAATAAAGAGGCAATAACTTTTAATTATTCCAAAGTTCGTCTTCCTTCTCGGAAATAGAGGACATTTTTGATGAGATTGCGATAATTTATTATACTCAGCATCCTACAGACATTTTAAAGGAGACTAAATTATTGATGCACCATTCAGTTAAGTCATGTGATTGACTTGAAGTGGGGGGAGATGACTCCTGGAAGTCTTTTCAGGTGGTCAAATGTGTTGCTGCGTTTTCCCAGGTGAACAAGGAACCTTTGATTCAATTTAAAATTGTTTAGTAAGATATTCAACCTTTTAAGGGTCAGAGCAAAACAGTACCTGAGAAGTTTGCTGATTTGCAGTAGCAGACAATGACAGAGTTTTGCATGCTGGAAAATGATTTTCCTCCTTTCCTCCCCTAGATGACATTTCCATCATGCCTTTCAGCCCTCAAATCATCTGAGCTCTCTGTCACTCTCACGCTCCAATTGCGCTCTGACATGATCTGAATCATGACTGGCACAAACACTCATTGCACATCATGGGTGGCCTCAGGAAAATCTTCATTTCTAGATCTGCTGTCAACCAAACACTCCAGTGTCAAATGGACCGCAGGTTTGTGACACTACAACCATCATGTTACTGAGTCAGCAAACGAATGTAAACAAGCTGTCTTGTTACCGTGCTCACCTATGCATTCATAATACATAGAGGAACTTTATACATGAAAATGAAATGTTTGATTTGAGAGTCATTTCTCTGTGACCACGCAGCATTCAAAGCACAGCCATGAAACCTTTGGCCACAGTGTCTTTGTAATAAATGTGGTCAATCTTCCACAATGTATGTGACAGAAGTTTTCTCTGAAATTTCAAAGTCAGTGCTTTGGGTTGATTTGCAATGTGATAATCTGAGTTCACCTCTCTAAGATCTCTGTTGAATAAATGTTGGCTAGCGTTTGAAATCTGACATCTGAAAATTTGGCCTTCTCTCTCTATCTTTTTGCTAACAGCAGGATTCCCTTTCTGTTGATTAAAAAGACTTCCCCGCTGCCCCTTTTGACATACATTCATAGTGGGTTGGGTGTGGCGGGACAGTGTGCTCATTTAAACTCCATCTGTCATCTTTCTGATTTGATCAGCTCAGCCGGTGGCGATATTGGGTTGGGCGTTACAAAAGTCCACTGTACGATGATTATCATTCCAAAGGTGTATTGCTCTTTGAATTTCAGCCAAGCAGCTGTCAACCGTGTAGACAGACACTTTTTGTGGAAAGGAAAAGTACGCGTGACATCAAGGGATGTACCATTGTGTCTTTTTTTTTTCATCCAAATGAAAATCGAAGCAAGCAGCCAAAGAGAGAACAGTAGATGTATCTCAGATACGATTGCAGGGGAATTCTCAAGTAAAGCCAAACTTGTCATCACATCTGCCTTTGGGGAATGGGGGAAAAAAAATCACATTCTATTTTGACAGAGATATGACTGGCAAATCCTCGGCCAGACTATGAAAACTGGGCCTCTGAGATATGGATGACCCACCACTCTGCTGCTCTTCAAAGCACTCACTCAAACTTTTTAACACAGCACCTATTTTTAGAACTTGAATCTTTTGTGTTAAAAAAACAAATCTTAAAAACACAGTAAAAGTAGTCATCATGAAGTCATATTCAAATATCTAAAAGGGGAGAGTGAGTACACATTTTTTCTTTTTCTGTTTATTTATGATTGCTTGGGTAGAACTCAAAAGTAGCTGATGATTGCATTTTTTTCCTGTTAACACTGTATCTACCCTGAGTAGCAGGTACAAAAAGGGATGAACTTTATTGTGAACAGAGAACTGATGTTGTGGAATAAAAATGTTTTACTTATTATTCACAAGGTGAATCTGCCAATTATTTTCTTACCATGAATTGACAGTTCCCATCCATCCCCGGAAAACCCTGATGCAAATGAACACAGCCAGTTCTATGGATTGGTTACATTTTTTTCAATTTAATTTTTTTCATAATTTTTTTTTCATTTGTGTTTAGAATGTACAACTCTCGTGTTGAATACTTTAATGTAAGATTATTTTTAGATTATCTTAAAATTGCCAGTACTTACTTAGTCATTGTAATAAAAGTCCCAGAGAATTTTAGCATGATTATTTAAATGTTGTTGTATAACAGTGGTTCAACGACTTGTTTTTCCCCCTTTATTGTGCTGTTAATTATCTTTTGAGATTGGTATTTTATCAGATGGTCATTGAATCGTTCATGGTTCTCACTATGAGTTCTTGGGGACACTTTTTGATGTACTTTAAGTCCAAGGCTTGTTTGAGATAAATGTTGTTTAGAAGATAGCGCAGAGCAGCAATGTATCAGTGGATATAACTTTTCAAAAACTAGTCTAGGACTTATCTGATGTATCACTTTCTGAAGTTCTGTCCTCCCTCAGGCAGAACTCTGTACTTGTCTTTTCTACTGTTCATATGAAGTAGCCGATTACATGAAATAATGGCTGACAGCAAGTGCAAAAATGACTTTCACCACAATTTTGTGCTTCATCATTTAGGAATTCACCTGTCAAGATGTAATCCAGAAGAGAATGCATTTCGTTTGCTCTGATTTCAAGGATGAACAGAGTGGCTTCCCCTTAGATTTAGTGCTGTGGGTCAGTTGTAGAAGGACCCATACATACAACTGCACTGAGTCTACATGATCTTCTTGTTGATGTATATTGTCCTCCCTCTTGAATAACTGTGCATTTTGTTTAATTTTTTTCTTTTTTTTTTCACATTGTGGAACACAGGTCTTTGAGAGACATTACAAGGGAGAACCTTCTTCTCATCAGTAACAGAATACTTGATATAAATAACTTTTTACACTTCTTGGTTGGGTTTAAGGCTGGAGATCAAAAGTACTTTGATGGAAGTATAAAACAATTATGTATAAATCATGTTAAAAAAACTCATCCTTAGTGTGATTGTACTGTCACGGATGCCAACTCTTCCACTCTTCATACAGTTGGTAATGGCTTGATAGAACAACCAACTGGGCATCTCGTTGGATTGTTTTTTGATTATCATGTTTTAATCACTTTTACTAACTTATGCATAAGTGTTGTTGTAAGTATCGAAAATGTTTGAGTCACAAATGTATCAAATATACGTCTTACAAAGGTAAGCAAAAAGATTGCCTACACTTTATCACATTGGAAAGCTTGAACATGTGAGTGGGCAGCATATTTTATTAAATGTACATTTTGCAACTGTAATCATGTGTCTATTTAATTTTTAGATACCCATCACTGTTCATTCAATGCATGCCTCTTTTTGGATGTATTTAAATGTGTAATGGTAGTATGATGTCAGGTTTGTGAAAGAATAATGCATTGAAAATTGTATGCCTGTTACAATTTGCAGAGGGAATCATTGGCACGTAATACTTTTAGAGTGTTGAAAATGTTATGATCTTACAATTTATGTGCGTGTGCGACAGCTTTTTGCAATTCAAATGGTCGGTGTGTTGGAATTTTTAAAAGCCACACAAATGTGAAACCACTTTTAGCCAAAATGCTGTTTTGCAGAGCATAGATTTTCAGAACATTCATTTCACTGCCTTTGATACTTTGTGAACTTGGTCTGCAAAAGTCGACTCACTTTTGAACATTTGACTAGGTTTTTTTTTCCTTTGCCGGTAGCCAAACACAGGTTAAAACACACCATGACTGTAGATTTCTGTTGATGAGCAGCAGAATAGACACGGGTTTCCACAGGGATTAATTTAAGGACTTTAGTTATCTTTTTAAAACAGCATGTTTAGATGTCTGAAAGTTGTTTTTCTGGAAAATAGGCAAGAAAACAAAATGTTTTTTTTTTGTTATATCTTTTTTTATCATACTATAGACGTAGGGGTAGGGAACTTTGAGGGAGATGAGCTGGATTGTCTAAATTAGTCTAACTGTATCCAGCACAAAGACCAATGGTAATCCCGGTCCAAACAGACTTAAAGAAGATGAAGGAAACAACAGGACTCGCAAATAACATTCATTGTGTAGTGTAGCGTCTGTGTCATGGCCATTACCTCAGAGACAAAAAATCAGGCCAGGAGAAAGTGGCAAGAGAGGACAGAGGGCGGCAATGGAGAGGTGTGATCTGAAAATGCAGGACAGCAGTGGGTGGGGAGAGGTGGGGCAAGTTTGGGGCAGTAAGTGGATAAAAGCGGCTGCCATCCATCCAGAGAAAACAGGCAAACACCGGAGAGCCTTGGAGCTACTTATCACAGCCCCGAAACTTGTCCTGAATTGTGAACGTGAAGGATGGGCCCTGTGGGACACCATGTGACCACAGAAGAGCCCGAAGTTGATCCCTCATATATTGTATACTTATCCTTCAGCATCAACTTGCAGTTTCAGTTTCTTTTTGTGAGGAAAGGATTAGTAGCTTTATCTTTGCCACTGGGAAACATCTTCATATCCCTGATGCAATTTATTGGCGGAGTGTTTCTTATACTGGAGGTGATATGAGCTGGATGAGGGCTGAAGTCGCTAATCATCCAGCAGCTGAATAAAGCCTTCAATGCGCTGTGTAGGTTTGAGGATCATATTGGGGACTATTAGAAGCCAAAGCAGAAATGTCTCGCCACAGAGCAAGAAGCCATCTGACAGCTGTTCTTTGCTCATCAATAGAGTGGAGGAAATTGGATATTTGATAAGCCAGAATAGAGAGAGGCATGGAGCTTTGTCTGAAATCCTGCTGCTGTGATCTTTCATCTTGTTACTCTGAGCCAGTTGGAAGCCGTTGGAGCTGAGGTCTTTGATGTCAGAATGTCACTCATGTATCCTCTTTCCTGTGGTTCAACCGGAAGAACCTTTTGCTTGTAGCCCAATGCAACTGCTTGTGCATCTTCTGAAGAGGAAAAATAGTCCATTGATTGTTAAATGAAACAATCTGTCATGATTGCTGCACATCTGTCTGGAGAGAGGGTCTGAGTCAGTAGATAGACCGGAGAGGTCATACTGGCAAAGAAGAAATGTGCCGCAGCCACATTCTCACAAAATATGGCACTTTGGTACCTTCCTCTTGAGATTTGCTGATGTGTGGGCACTCAAGGAGAGCTCATGATTGCTCCTCGGTCTCATTCGGTCTCTTGCTCACTCAGCCACTTTCTCTGTCTTTCTTTCTGTGGTTGAAGTAGGTGTGAATGGCTGAGTTTTAATGTGAATGCGATGTTTAAACTCAAACACTCTTTGCTGTACACTTTAGAATAAGCAGATGTTCAAGCAATTGCAGAGACTGACCGTGAGATGACTTCAAGGTGCTGTTTGGAGGGCCAAAAGGTGACCAGTCAGGAAAGTTTTGTGCTGCAAACAGTTCCATCCTGGAGGGTAAAATATCACCTTTATACTTTAAATCAGTTCAGTGGAAATACTGACGGACATGGAAAGGACCCTTAAAAAGTTCATAGTTCTTGGAGAAAGTCCTTGAAGTCAAAACTCAGCTTTTGAAGTGCACAACAGTCATCGTTACCTCACATTAACATCACCATTGCTGCACACAGTTTGATGGCAAGCCAACAGTCAGTTGCAGCCACAGAAGCTTTTGATGTGATTTTTTAATATGAGACAGAGTGTGCAGCAGGACAAAAAAAAAGTACAAGAGCTTGAACCGATTTTATGTGTCAATACAAGATCAATTCCATTTACACTTCCAGTCTGCAGACAAATTAGTATATCAGACAAACACACCATAAGAGGCCATTAGATTTTTTTACCCCGCTTGCTAGCAACCTGAAGACTGCAAGCAAGTTCAAAGATTTCCTCCTCCTCACATTGCTTTTATTTCTGCTTGGTTATGAAAGCTAGTGGCAGCAGGCTGCTGTAGTGACTGTCTGAAGTTGTGGGACGCGGGGACTGCTTGTGCCAGCCCGCCGCTGCACTCGTGTTCTTGCAGTTAAACAAGAACCCTGTGACACCGCTGCTCTGCGTTCACCTTCTTTTCCCCCATTTTGCACAATCTCATCAAAAATGTATTTAGGCACTTCTGCAATGCTGGATACTCTGTTGCCTGGGCAACCAAATTCACCCACCAATATGAAGTGCCTGAGGTCTGATGCTGTGATATTACTTCACTTCTTTCTACTTTTTTCCCTTTTTTAAATGTAGTGATATTATTTCACGGGCTTCCACCAAAAGGTCTGTCCAGTGACATCATTGTTGTGTAATTTGTGTTGTTTCTGCATCAATAAATGCTGCAGAAACAAATAAAGTTTATTGGGATGTCTTAAAGGAGAGACATCATCAGTAGGCTCTGCAGTATATTGATTATGTATATCCCTCAGTGGAGGATGTTCATAAAATTCATAGAAGGTAACAGCACCTGTGAGTGCCACTGTGAATAGGTATAAAGAACAACATGGACAAGCACTTACCTTATCAGCTGCCACTCATACAAGGAAGCCCGTGGTTTTGAAAATGTTAAAAATACATGAATGTGAAAGGTAAAAGATAAAAGCCCTTCTTGTGTTGCCCCATGGCAAACATTGACCAGCCATGCTCTTTAGCCTTAATTGAGCACTTATATAGTGGTCCTCAGAGGCAACAGAAGGGGGAAAAAACATGCAGCAACGCCTTTGTCGTGCCTCTTCTCTGCATAAGCCATCTGTACATGTATTCTCAAAGAAAGTTTGCACGTTGCTTGACACATTTTCCCCAGAAAATGGCCTGCAACAAGCTTAAAGTGGGAACAGGATGATGGTTTAA
>JABUIW010000028.1:14826075-14847388 GCA_013363375.1 Menidia beryllina
AAAATGGCCTGCAACAAGCTTAAAGTGGGAACAGGATGATGGTTTAAGATGTTTATTGCTTTTTAGAGGTTGACTGTGCTGCAGGCATGCCCCAGGATGGCCCTGAAGTCAGACAGAGGACACATTTAGGATAAAACATCAACATGTTCCTCTTGTGACCAGACCTCAGATGCTCTCATTTATTCCACTATATGTGTATTTACTCATACAATCTGAATGAAAAACAAAAATATTTGCAGAGGTTTTGACATTTAAAAGCAATGTCATTCATTTTTTGTACTTTTAACAGCAGTGTTATTAGAGATTATTTGCCAGGAGTGTAACTCCAAACACAGATACCGCAAAGCATCACAGCATCGGTGTCAGGGGTTGTTGGGAGCATGTGAACTTAATCTGTAATGTTTCATCTGTACTTGAGGGTCAGCACACAGGCTAACAGGCTTAATCATATTAGCAAAGCTCATGCTGTTCCCATCATACAGTCAAAGTTGGCCAAATCATTCTGCTGAAGTGGGGTCAGGGTCAGTGGGAATTATTTGAACACACTGACAATACATCTAAAAAATAAAACAGCGCCAGATATAGATACATTTTCTGGATTCTTCAGCTAGCTCATTTGGACTGTTACTGCAGAATTGGACAGTGTGCTGATGTGGACATGTAAAACAAAGAGCCAAAGAATGCCCATATAATCTGTTCATTACCCTCCAATCCATTTTTTTTTGTTTACCACAGAATAAGATATTAATTTCTCCTCTTCTCTAAAGTCTCAGTCAACATTTGCTAAATTTTATCTACTTTTCTGTTATGGTGCAGAAGATGTCTTAATGTGCAAGTGATTTGGTGGGGGGTGTGCTTGCATTTCTTCACCATCAAAATGGAAATCAGTTTTAGGCATGTGTGCCTTTCTTGATGACTGAGATGCACAGTTTTATAAATCTTTTGAAAAGAGCGCTTGAGAACATATACTTTTTTTGTGCCGATTCTATTTTGTAAACAAAAACTACAAAAACTTTGATGAATCTTGTTCAGTTTTTCATTTTGAACCTCACAAAAATAAGTAATCTCCCACCATATTCAACAAATGCCCCCATCGTGATATTAGGTCCCAAAAAATGACCTTGTTAAAAACATAATTAGCCATGAGGAAAGAGGGTGTTATTTAATTAGAAAACATGCTGAAGCCCTGCAATGGGAATCTAAATTGAAGCCATTTTTCAAACATGTCATTTGGAGTTTTACTTTTTTTGAGAAGCTGCATAAGACCTTTACACCTCGAGCTGCCTGCAATCCTTGGTAAAAGGCTATAAAATTTAAGAGAGGGAAAAAATATTTTGTTTTGGAGTGAGATGCATCCCTGCCATTACCTATTCATGACAAAGAATCAATAATCCCCTCCTGCGCTGTGTGTGCTGCTCCTGGGTCTAAGGGATTATATTCATGTGCTGTTTCTTATGTTTAGACACAGACTGGGGAAGAAAATCAGAGATAAAAGAAGTCTTAGAAAAGAGTCCTGCTTTGTTGTCCATCCGGTGACAGACAAAGAACAGTACATGGATTTTATTTATTCAGACAGTGTCAGATTCATTGCACTTCACCCACAGCGAGGTACTTGAAATGAAATACAATGAAGCAGACTAGAGAAAAAGGATGAGGAAGACATTTGATGAAACCAGGGTTTGTTAAATCCAAACCCGACTTGGTTTCAGAAACATAGCCACAAAAGCATGCATCCTGGCTTTCAGGTGGATCTAAGCTTGACACTATCAAATACTGTAAACACTTTAGCTGATTTGTCACACACCCTTCAGCTTTACTGAGCAGGACAGAGGTGGACGCTGTCTGAGCTGCTCCAACCATCCCAATTATTATTAGATGTGCTGTCTTCAGATTCAACCACCCTGCCAACAACCTACATGACCCAAAGAATTTATTGACAACTTGTTCCAAAAACTGCAGGATAACCTCAGATGCTCTTTCACTCCTGACATGTCAAAGTGTTCTTTTGGAAAAAGATGCATCAAAACAATATTAGACAGGGTCACAAAACTGTGAAAAAAAATGATGCAATGTTTGTATGACTGTACATCTGACATTTCATCCAAACAAAATTAAAAAATCCCTATCGTGGCATTAAATTAGATAGTACAGTCAAAGTGCATTGGGTTAATTTGCACCAGGCAATACCGTAACTGTACAGGAACCCCCGGCCAGTGGTTCAGAATCAGTGGTACAGATAAACTCCTTCTCATTTAATAATTGGCAAATAATTGTGACCTGTATTTCCCCCCTGCCCCATTTTACACTGTAACAACCTTTTCCATAAATGAGGTTGTATTGTGCACATAAAGAATTGACACAGGCAAATCACAGACCCTTTTCTTCTGCAATTTTGGATTCTAGTCTGTAATGCTTCATTCCAGCAACTTCATAAAAAAGATTTCCTAGCAATATTCTGTTCATCATCCAACCTCAGACAAAAATATATTTTCTCTCTGATTTCACAAGGCATTAAAGGAACAACAGTGCTGTTTAATCTAAATAAATTAGCCCCAGTTGGAAGCAGTAATAATGGAACACAATGAGCAATAAGCTGCTGTCTCAACCAAAATGAAAGCAGTAAATATCTTGTCTGCTTCGAGCTACGGTTCTTTGGCGTGGGGTGGAACAATGTTGTCTGCCTCACACTGAAAACATTAAACCCAATTTAAAGCTCCTAATATGAGTTTGTGAGAAAAATACTATCAGATGACCACTGAATTCTGATCTCGGTACCTTTTGTTATTTCTCTGAAACTTAGTTTCAGGCAGTGCTTTGGTTTCTGGGTAGATGACAACGTTATTAGCTGCTCCTACTGGAGATGGCATCCCATTTTTTTAGGACAATTTAAAGTCTCCTGCTATTGTTTTTACCATTTGAGGGATTGGTAATCAGGTGGGGTATCCTACTTTTTCCCTCTCCTATGTGGAACTGTGTTTTCTGTAATGCACCAACAGTACAACAAAAGTTCCCTTTAGAACATATATAAAGGTTACATGTTTTGTTTCCCAATAAACAATATGCAGCACAGCGTATATGGCTTCAGTTTAGTAAGCATATGGAGAAGGAAAAGGGTTTGCTGAGAAGAGGAAAAGAACTAAACGAAACACGGAACACAGTAATTATATAAGATTATCTTCATCAAACTAGCAGAGTGGATGCAAGCAGTTAGGGTTCAGGCTCAGGGGTCGAAGTAGCTGAGTGAATTTTATGAGAATTTTAAATGAAAACATAACTCAGTGAATGAAGTTAAAGGTTTCAGCCAACAAGTTCAAATCCCAAATGGGTCGAAAATGTTTGCTTAGTCAGGGACCCCTGGCATATCAAATCAAATATTGTGAGTGAACATTTACCTGTTATTTGAATTAATGACATAAAAGCTATTGAGCCCCACAGCTTTTCTACATCCTGTAGTTCAGTCATCTTTGCGCCGGCGGACCTGTCCTGTGTATCTGATTATTTTCTGTTCGGCGGATTCAAATTTGACTCCATTTATCAAACATTGATGCACTATGAATTCCTTTAATCTCTTAACCTATATCAGGCCTTCTCATTTATAGCTAAAATCAGGATCCTGATTACTTTTGGTGGATGAAACATTCATGTTTATTTAATGCAATTACTCAGTGATTTTCAAGACATTCATATTTAAATAGGAGTGTCAGAGTTTCTGGAACTGCAAGCAGGATGAAATGCAACTGTGAAGCACCAACAAATACAAAATGAGTCATGCTGAGGTGTGTGTGATGTATGTGGGAGAATGTGCAGTCATTGGTCAAGAGTTGGACAAAAATAACTTTTGATTCTAAAGTCTTTTTTGCAAAACTTCTGAACGACTGTTGGCTGTGTTGCACCACCATGTTTCCACGGGCTCTCAAAACATATTAGCCACAAACTTCCCCTGGGAAGCGGCTTTTAATGCAAAATTTGCTGCACGTCTATTTTCTGCTGCATGCTGTAAAGAGCAGGAGGAAATGAAGGATGTTTAGTTAGTTAGTATTGAAGTAGCAAGTCACTAAAATATACATTCCACCTTTTTAAGATGTGCGAAGAATAAATTAGTCAATTTGGAATTGCTGTCTTATCGCATTTGGTCCACACGTTTAGTTCCCTCTTTCTTTTCATGTAAGTAAAGATAAAACCACTGTTGAATTCTACATGTTTATGTACAGAATTCAGCGTCTCAAGGCGTTTGTCAGCTGGCCAAACGGTTATTCATTCAATACATCAACTTTTGTGCAGCATTGAGTGAGGTGAAAAGCCGAACTTGTCTGTTTAGTTGCTCCCCAGAGACAAACAACATGATCTGAGCTCGCTGCTGCTTGGAGGTGTGTTGTTGCTCTGCTGGAGTCATTATAAATGTTTTGTTCTCCTGGCAGGCTTCACGCGGGGCAAATGCAATTATTCAGCAGTGCTCGGCGGAGGGTTATTTAGCTTGGATGGTTACAAAGTGAGAAATGTTTGGACACCGCTGGTCTGCCGGGTTTGTTGGTTCTCAGTGTCCTCCGGGCAGCTGCTCACTCCTGTTAAAACAACGATTTGGAGGGTGTTCTTTCACCTAGCCACATATCACCAGTTAATACACTCTGTGCCTCATAGGCCTTTCCGGTCCCCTTCACGCTTCTGCACACACAAACATGGTCATGCTCATTCATGCCGGGCATAAACACATACATAACGTTGCTTTCTGTGTCAGATGATGGGCACCTTTAGGTAAGCAATATGCAGACTGTGTAATTACAAGACAAAATGGAGATGTTAAAAAGCTATCTATCCACAAACTGTACAGCTCAGATTTGAGGTTTTCTAATAATGACATTTTTTGATGCTAAGCTTTGACTTTTCACACATTTTAGAAAGGTCAGCAATGCGCTTGACATTGTAACCCAGTTAATGTATCCACATGCTTGACTGTGACAGTATTCAAATGAATGGAAAATACAACCTTTCTGTAGCAATAGGTATCTGGAGATCATTAACCTTTTGATTAACCTTTTGATTCTGGCAGCAGCTGTGGCTTCCAACAGGTGGCAGGTAGGGTTTGACTAATACTTAAAACATTTGAGCTGCCAAATCACAACTTAGCGGGGATAGGGAGGAGGGCTGCAAAGAGGAAAATACATTGTTTTTGAAAAAGAAAGAAGTTTAAGATATCGGCCCATTTTATGCAGAATGAAATGTAAGAGGTTCCCTTACCTTTACAGATTAATCAGAGATATAAAAGGCTGTACAACGGAACCAGCATGTTTTCCTTTTCATGATTACAGTTTTAGAGTGGGAGTAGTTTTATTCAAGTGATAATAGATGTGCTTTTTCTTTTTCAAATAGTCAGAAATATAAAGACAATTTTCAATTAAAAACAAAACAAAATTGTGACGCAAAGAATATGTTTGCTTTTCCACACCCAGTGAAACCTCCTTTTTGATCTTCTAATTCATGTTAACTGAGAACTTGAAACTGAAAATTTGGCTTTAATGAGAAGCCATATAGTCTAACTGAACACTAGTTTCAGGACGATGTGGTCAAGCACACACTCTCCCCACTACAGTTTTAAAAATATATGTTTTTAATGAGTTTCCAGGTTATAAAATAACTTTATTATAAATATAGCGGCTCATAAAACCTACTGAACATGGTGCCATAAAATGAGTGGATTGCTGGATGCATTTATGACTGAATTTCTTTAATAAATGGACCAAAAAAGGAGAAGGGGCTTATACAGGGGGCAATATTTCTCCACAACACTGGCTTGTTTATTAACCGGTAATGCACCAATGTCCTTTTACAGTCTGTGTTTTTTATCCTTTGCTTTTCTCTGTCACTTCATTTCCCTCCCAGATTTGACAGATTTCAGCAAAATGTAAAGAAATAAAAAAGGACAATTCTAAAAGCTAGAAGCAGTCTTAACTAAATAAAAAAAGAAGCAGTCTTAACTTTAATTAGCATTTTTTCTCCTCTGTTATAAATACTTTCTTAATTATTTCTGTTTCTTGTTTTTATAATGTATGAAAATATTACAAACATTATGTCAGGTGCCATTGATAAAACAACTACAAGTCATTTATTTTAAAACTGCCCCATTAAGCATGTACATGTGTGAAAAACCTGTTGCAGATAACTTTTTGGAGAAAAAAGAAACAGGCATGTTTTTTCTGCTAAAACCTAAAATACTGAATATTTGGAACTTTACAAAAAGGACAGGTAGCCTTCAAAGGCTTCCATTTTATAATTTTTGCTGACGCGAATCCGGACAACAAAAATTCTCCTTGAGTAAATGACTATATTCCACAGCTGGCTCCATGGAATAATTAATTGCACCTGCAGTTAGACGCAACCAGGACTTATGATCTGCTTAGTCACAGATATTATGCTGTGAAAATGTCTTTGATGAATTCTATCTGAAGGAAGCCTTCAAATGGTGTCAGAGGACGTATAACTCCAGGCAGAGACTGCTCTGCTTCAGGCGTTCAATACGCGTTTGCATCGTGAATGCCGGGTGGAGGATGTCCTGCTGCCAACTTTCAGCATCTGCCAAGAAAGTTACTAATTCTGATGCTCTTTGCTTTCCTATTTGCCTTTAAAAGACTGTTCAGCTATTTTCTGCATTACTGCACAGGAAATTTGACCCCTTTAAACAACTCTGTCTACAAAATGTGATGGAAGCATTGAAGTTTTGTGAGCATTCGATAAGGCTGGAAGCCCTTTGAAAAACGCAGAACAGTAAGTGTGCTGCAAGTGTTTCTGCGGTGGTGAAGCAAGTTGGTGGCTGCTATCGATCGGCCTGCATTCTGAGACAATAATCAGGGAGGTTGATGTCAGGCACACAGTGGATCTATCTCGAAGGAATTGATTGGTTAGAGCTGCTTGCCATTGGTATTCTAGTCCTGGAAGACAATGGCAGACAGACGCAGCAGGGCACTCCGTCTTTGAGGGTCAGTAATGGGATGGTGGAGGATATTTAGAGAATGGATGAGAGCGGGAATGGGTAAAGACGAGAGAGAGAGAGAGAGAGAGAGAGAGACAGAGAGAGAGAGAGAGAGAGAGGGGTAAAAAGTGAGGAGGGGCATGCGTTTGGCAGAGCCTGTCAACTGTGCATGTGACTTCTGACCGCAGTCCACAACAGTCAATGTTTTATTGCGTGCGCGGACATATTTTGCTTTGTGCTGTGAATATTCAAGTCTTTCGGGTTGTGTCTACACTTTGAAATAAGACACAAGAAAAAGGCATGTTTATTTTGAGCTTAGCTAACTTTACAGTACCAATGTGCAGCCAATATCTGGGGTTAAGTGTTAAGCAGAGGCCACACATGCTGTTGTTGCTTGAAGATATTTCTGAGGCTTGATTTAGAATCCCTCTGGAACACATGTTGGAATCACTGGATGGCTTTAGATCATTTCCCCTTATGTCTACTGGAGGATGAGGTGATAGCTGAGGTGGTTTCTCAGTCATCAGTTATCTGGAATCAGCCTCATCTACATCTAACGTAATTTTTTCCTACATTTCTTTTTCATCTGTATTGGATCTTGGATAGAAACTCTGTGCTATGGCTAACTGGTCCCTAAAGATCTGTGATCTTATTAGGGTCATATTAGGCAAGGGGAGGAGTTAGGGATTTTCTTTAAGCTGAAAACCATAAAGGATATTTTCTTTCATGGTGAACATTTTCATACCAAGACAATCAAACATTTATCCACAACTGCCTCTGTAATTTGTCAGATGAACTTTTCCTTCCTCATTAAGTCAGATACACTTTGGCTCTTTTTCTGTCAATATTTAGACCTAAATGTGACCCAGAAAGTAGCAAGAGAAAATTTTCTGTTACCTGTACTGCAAGGTACACACTGTTTCACACTTTGAGTGAGTGCATTCCAGTGTAACCTAAAGCTTCTATCAGGAACCTTGATTCTTCAGTTAGTTTTAATGAGTAATCCATCAATAAGTTCCAATGTGAATTGGTGCAAGTTTTTGGAATAGCATACTAACTAAATAGAGTTGACTGACCAGCATCACAGGATGGCGGATGATTCAGCTGCAGCAGAGTTACACTGCTGTCGTTTACCTTGAAGGTTTTATGTCAGTATCCAGCCTCAAGGCAGAGCTTTGGTGACGAGAGACCAAGCTGCATGAGTCATTTGTTTATGAAAAGATGGCGTCTGTCTGCTACAGATCAGTCAGAGGCTGTGATCAAAGAGGAAGCAGGTTAATGTTTAGGAATTAAACTTCTCATACTCTGGCAGAGCCGTCGGCAGCAGAGCTGCTGTTTATTTCCGCTGTGACAAAAAGCTGGTTTATGGATGACTAAATAAGCATTAGTGCACCACTTGAAGATGTCAATGGAAACTGTATTCTCATTTTTTTGCCTCAAGCTTAATTTCCTGCCAATTTGTATGCTGTGAAGTGTCTGTTATTGCTAGGGAAAAAATCATTTAGTTGTTTTTGTGCTCGGCTTCATGCAAGCTGCAGGTTTCTTCTTCTTCTTCCTCTTCTGCTTCTTCTTCTTCTTTTTCTTCTTCTTCTTCACTTGTTCACTTCAGCTGACAGATTATTCTAACCAGACGCTGATTGCTTCACAGAATGAACTGAGCCGTCTGCACTGATTATCTCCTTTTGGTTTAATCATTATACTGGGATTTTTTTATTCAGATGATCTCAGCTTTCTTATACCGCTCAAAGAGTAATTTCAACTCTTTGTAATCTTTATCCAACTTTTCCGAATATGTTGAGCACTCTCTACTGCTTTTGAAACTTTCATTTTCCTGCTACTTCCTTATAATTCAGATCCTTTCCAAAGATAAATGGACCACATGGGGCCTTCTTATCTTGATCTGCAAAAGATGAAACTGTCTTTGAAAATTTGGCCTGCAGAACCACATTTTTTTCTACAGTGACAAACTAAATTGTTTTTTAATCAGTTCTGGTTATTATGAGACCTCCTTATTGAGCAGGAAGTCTTATTGTATTGGGGGTTTACAAACATTTAATCCCCTTTTAGAAGGAACATAAAACTGACCTTTTTTCACCGGAAAATGAGCTGTAGGACAATGTCATTTATAGATGCTGCATCACCTAACTTGTTTGCAATTTGTCATAGTACTTGGAATACAGAAAATAAATAAATGAAATGATAGAATGTCCCAAAGTGCAGGCTAATGCCACAGAAAAACTCAGAGCTACATGGTGGATCGCTAAATAGCATCTGCATCTATTCTTGGCTAAAATTAGTTAGTAATTGTGGTTTAAACAGAAAATAAAATAAAAATCATAGAGATGGTTATAACTATACAAACACAGTTTTCAACTGTAGACAGCCACATTGAAAATGATTCTTTTCACCTCTGGTGTCAGTGCAGCTTTGAACCTTATAGCCTGTCATTACTGTCATTATATGTGCTCTGAAATATTAACAAACTATCATTAAAAGACTTGCTGTATGCCAGCTGATGCAAAACACTGGCGCCACAAGATAGTGTCCATAAGAACTGAGCAATGGTTAGTCACCACCATGTCATAAAGTGTTGGAAATGCAGGTGCCATGAGTCTCTCAACATCATTTTCCAATTTACTGTCTTCCTGTTGGCACATAAATTGGTCGAGTTGAAAGGCTGAGCCTGGATTTTTATCAGTGAGCAGTTTTTCCCCCCCCAAAAAAATGAAAAAGAAGCCTGCGCAGCATTCTGTGTAAAACGTTAGGAAGACTTCTGAGGATTTACTCTCTGTTGACCATTTGGTTGTTTACAAGGTGTAAAATGGGGATTGAGATGGTTGAAATGGGCCATAAAGTCATAGCTCATTCGCTCCTCCAGATTCTTTCTCCATCTTTAGTGGAGGTGGTTTAAAACACACAAACTTATCCTTGTGTCATCAATATAGCCATTTATTTACATCCTGTTTAATTTTGTTGGGTTATAAATGAAAATGAAATTACAAGAAATGAAACATTAGTTCTTTTGAGGCGCTCAGCCCAGATGTTTGAACCAAAACACAGAAAAACAGACTGATTCAGACTTGCCCTAGATCTAGTATATGTGAAGCAATCAAATATTTCCTTATGAAATGATGCCACAATTTCTTGAAATTGAATCAAATGATATGATTCTTAAGAAATTCATTTAGCTACAAAATACTGCTGTTGCTTGTTTTTTCAAATACCAGAGGAACAAATTGAAATTATTGTCAGAAATGTGAACTGTTGTATCGTTTTACACGTCAGGAAGAGAATCAAATTCTCTTAACCTCGCCATCCTTGTCAGAAGTAAAACATCTCTGTCTCTCTTTGGCATACGGAGATAATGTCAACCTGAACTGGGTTTAATTAGCACCTCCAAATTTAGGTGCAGAGGTATTTTGTCTGTTCCTGTGGTGGAGGTGAGGGGACAGAGTGTGTGCCACAAGGGAAAAAGCAGTTTGTTTGGAAAGTTTCTGAGTGTTTTTTCTGGGTTAAACATCTCAAATCTAAAATAGTGTGAGAAGCTGCTAAATAAAGCAAAAACACAGTTGGTAACAATGTTATTTCACAACATTTTCTCCCGAACATAATCAATAATTGATCCATTGTGTGTGCTTTAAGGGTGGAGTGATGTTACTTGTTTGTGAGAGAGAGACAAACGTGTGTCATGGTGCCGTACACAGCTCGCATGTAAAATAAGATGTTACTATATTTGATGGTTATAAATAATTAAATGATATATAAATAATAGAACAATATAAGAATATATTTTAAAGTTTTAGTATCTTTCATCCGAGAGTCGCGGATCATTACTGTTTTTTCCTGGATGACGGCAACCCTAGCTCATGAGTTTTTAGTAGTCTCCAAAGTCCAACATTTTTTACCACAGATGGTCATTGATCTGTAAATATGATAAAACTGAGAATCATCTGTCATCCTTTGTGACTTTGTGCTGCAAATCGCTGTGGATTGAAGTCTCCATGGGCATTAGAAACGCAACACAACATATCTTCAGTTGTGATGTTTGCCTCTCAAACATGACACGTTATCTCCGTTTCTACGCTGAAACATCTCCAGAAGACATCTCTTGCAGAAGATTCATTGTGGAAAGAATCACCTGTCTGCTTGACACGTGGAAAAAAAATACTTTTTGATGGGAGCTAATTGTGTTTTTTTGGGTACCAATGAATTATCACTGGGGTGGTACCCTTAAAGGTTAGACTGTTGTGCCCTTGTAGTTTGTCCACTAGAAACAGAGGTGTTCCTTTCAGTACCTCTAATAGTAAAAATGTTGGCCAAATAGGGTACATAAGTCAAGAAAATACCTCACAAGAAATGGATTTTATCATTTTTTGACAGTGTATATATTTATCCCTGTACGGTAAAAATTGAAAAACAGGTAGTGTGCAGAGCTTTTGAAGCAGATGAATATACATGCTTTTACCATAAAATTAGGTTTACTAAGTTATCCCTCTAAGGAGAAAACGTTATTTGATATTTCAGTTTGAGCTGAATGGCGGTGCTTTAGACTACAGAGCTGGTCTCATTTGTCCTCTGCTGACAGCAACCGCAGCACATTAAAGGGTAAACATTAACGGTAAGGCGTGGAAAAAGGTTGCAGGAAGCAAGCTTCCACTGCACAGGACAACAACCCACCTGTGTGACTGTGCAGAGTGCAACCATAATGTCACCGACATTAGAAGGCGAGTGGGTTCGTTAGAAATGACACAACAAAGATTTGTCTTGGGAAAAGTTTGGATTAGAAAACTTTCTGAAGTGGATTTGACATCAAACAAATGCCTGGCGGATCTTTCATCTTTGTGTCTCTGTGCTATAAAAATAAGCCAGCGTGCAATGCTCATTTCAAGCCAGCTCCGTGGTCTGTTTCCTGTATATCTGATAGAAAGTTCAATTTGTGGATGGAAACAGAACATAATTTATATGCATATATATCAAACAACATAATCCAGATCCTCAACAGTTGGTTGAGTGTTTTTAGGAAAAGAAACAAAAATAAAAAATGAGATCATTATTTACTAATGGGCACTGACAAAAACACTGAATTTAAGATGCACAATCGGGCGGCTGTCCAGGTTGTGAGTAGAAATATGCAAGTTGGCAGAGCAAGCACTTCGACTCCTGCTGGGATTTCTGGCTGTGAAGCTGGGTCTGCAAATACCAGAAACAATGAGCACTCTGCTGACACTTTCTGAAAATGCAGCATGATAACATGATTTGTAGATATGACCTCGTGGTCCCCTGAGAAGGCCCTTAAGCACCCCCTGCAAACATTTTCACACCTGTGATCCGGTGCACCCCACCGCTGAAAACAAAGGCTGTTTGGACAGTTTCCTTTTTTCTAGACCAATAATGTCGGTCGCCAATTTATAGAAGAAGATGCCAAAGAAGCGAATGATTAAAGATGCAGAATAAGCCAAAGATTGGCACACTTTGAGTTCAAATTGGTTGAGTATAAGGTTTTCCCTACCTCCATTTTAATTATATATTGTGCTCGCCATTCACAAGAGCAACTCAGAATTTATCTTAAACGTCATGATGAAATGATGAAAGAAAAAATGTCGAGTTGTTTTGGTGTGTGATGAAATGACTTTGTTCATCAAGCAGAGTGGGTTTGATAAAGTACATTTAAATTTCTGTTGCAAAATGGAAATCTGTATTGCACTTATGAATTATACCTGGCGGGCTGTACTTTTACTTTGGTCTCTCAGGCTGTTTGTTGGCTACTCTCTGTTAACTACTGGTGTGATATGCAGCCTGAGTGCCAGATATGCAGTCACTTCCCCTGGCTGGAAAACAGCCCCACTTTCTATCTGTGTGTTTGTGTGTTTCCTGCCTGTATAATGTCCTCTACGGAGATTTCAAACTGTGAAACCACAGAGGATGCTGCAGCATTAATCCTGATTTTAAAAGTCAATATGACGTCAATGAGGTGTTTTCATATCATTTGACCTAATTGTTGTCAGTTTAAGCCTTGAAATAACAGTAAATTGATCAAAGTCTTGGTTAACCCTCTGTAAGAACTATGACTAGAGATTTCTTATAATTTTTTGTGCTTATTCAATACAAGAAAAGCTGCAATGTTTCATTGTTTTGCTATTTTTGAAACAATGATAAATGTATCCTCCATGGTTTAAAATGGGAAAATGTAACTAGGTTGCACAAATAGAAAAAAAGGGATTTTAAAGAATATGAGAAACTCCAGAGAATTAACTGACCAGTTTGTGCAGGAAATCACTCAAGGGCCAAGATGGGGAAATATTTTATAGTAATTATAAGGAATTCATTACTGAATGTGACACAAAGTTGGTGCTGCAAAGCCTGCTGTGGGCTTCTTTAGGAACATTGGTGTCAGAACTAATAATCGTGTACTGTAAGTTTAAACTTACGTTATATTACTTCTGCTTCCAGGCACAAGCAGCCTCCACATGTGGATCAATTACTAGTTTGTTCCCATTTTCAGAAGAAAATAGGTGCAATATATCAAACTTTCCAAATACAATAACACAAAACCTGTCTCACAAGTTGTTATTTTCTTAACAAATAATCAGAATTAGAATCAGAATCAGAATTAGGTTTGTTGCCAAGTACGTTTTTCACCTACAAGGAATTTGATTTGGTGTTAGGTGCACAACAACAAGGAGTGAAAACAAAACCCTTTCTAAAAAAAATGCTCTCAGCTTGGGGACATTGAAATGTATGAAACGGCAGCATTCCTACCAGCTATGTTGTAACACCACTCAAAAAATCTTTTTCACTTGAGACATCCTTCAGGTCACCTCAGAGGCTGGCACAGAGGCCTTCAATTCATTTGAATGCAAAGCTGGATTTATCAGTGTACTAGGTTGAATGTGAAACTGTGAACAGGTTTCTCCGAACCAGCACTTTATTTTTAGAATGGTTTTTGTTTTGTTTTTGTCTGAGAGCTTTCCTGTTGATAGTAAATTACCTAGCCATTTGTGCTCTCCTAAAGAGATGCTCTTTAATAAAATGACCTCCTTAAGAGCCTCAAAAAACCTGCTTTGGGTTATTAACTCAAATTTTAATTGGCTTGTTTCTTTTGTTTATGGTAAACAGCAATGATGGCGAAGCATGGATATAAGGAGTCATATCAACTGTGAGTGTGTACTGCTGTTTCTACCACATAATGGCAACTAACTGCCTCGTGTGTAGATGCATGGAGGGGTTGAAATCTGAACTTTTCCTGAAAGACTTTAAGCTTGTAGAAGTTGCTGAATGTGGTCAGATGATGATAGAAGTGAAAAGTTAGCCAAAGTCACTGGTACTTAAGAGGAAATGACCCAGCACAGCTCAGTGGAGCTTTCCAAAGTGCTGAATCCATTTTGAGGCCGTCCAGCACATCTGAGCTACAATACTAAGTGCTGCTCACATTTGCAGAATTATGTAAGAAGTCATAAAGATTTTCATATCCCACAACCAAACACATACACACACACACACACGTACACACACAAAAAAGTTACTCAAAAGTGATATTGTTAAACTGGTCACAGGTCTCTGAACATTTTGACTATTACTATAATAACCTTGCACAAAGGTACTTATTGTAGTCAGAGCTTTATTAAACATTACCTCACACAAATTTTAGATCAGCCCCAATAGTCCCTTCTACAACCTGTTTAGAAGTATGCCAGGCTAGAATGAAATACCACACTCGTTTGTGTTGATAGCAGAGAATAGTGTCTATGGAGAGCTGCTTTAGGCATAAGCATAGTCTGGAAAGTGGAAGCATCAATCACAGTGTTCGCCGTAAGTCCCATAGGAGAAATGAAACTCACAATGGGAGAGTAAAAAATACGTTATACACCAAACAATATTACAGCAAATCAAAAACAAATGATTGGTCACATTAGCTAAAAATGTCCCTGGTCTCCAGGGAAACACTCTTAACTTTTCTCTTTCAAAAAGAGAAAAACAAAGCTAGGGGAGTAAGCAGGGAAATAGAACAATGACTATCGTTTGTGAAGGGGAACAACACACTAATAAAGAAACTTTTTATTAATTTAAAATGCTATTGGTACAATATAACATTAGTGGGTTGCCATGTAATTTGATTTATTCCCTCCAACATTCCTCAGGGTGCACTGGCATATAAAGCTGTTCATGAACTGCTCATTTACATGTGAAAACATGTGGAGCAGGGCCATTACAGTTTTAGCACTCTGTGGATGCTGTTGGCTTTGTTCCACAGTGTGGTGCAAAACAGCACAATTGGCGCCATTCGGAGTCGTACTCCACAGCATCCAGCGTGAAGGCAACTTGGTAGTTTCAGCGCATCTCAGCATTATTTATGAAGAGCACAGCTGCAGCTTGTTCATATTGTCTGGACGTTTTAAGAAGTTGCACCATTTTGAATATTGGTTTATAAATCAAGTATTCAATAGATATATGAAATGATAACTTTCCTATCAAAATTGGAGTCAAACTGTTGACATTGTTGGTTATTTCTATTGTGGATACTATAAATATGGACATTCACTTGTATGTGAGAAGAGAGTACTTACTGTAAATTGCCTTTTCAAGGTAGAGAATGTGGTTGCATTTTTGGAAAAACATTATCTGAATGGTAGCCTGAATATTATGTATTTTAATATTTAGTGGTACCTTTAAGGATATTATGCATGCAACATGCCATAAATCAACCCATAATATGGAGTATGACATGTCCACGATTGTCCAAAAGAAAATGAAATTTTGAATCTCCTCCCATTACACTAATTATGCCGGCTGCATTCTTGGGTCTTGTGGACAATTTCATATCCTGAAAGCTTGCAGAGGTTTCAATGTTGTTTCACATACATGTACATGTTCTGATTCTATATTTTCTTTTCATGAAGTAGATTCTATTTATATCCACAGTCCCATGTGCAGCTGCACATAGAGAACATATTTTTTTCCCAATAGTTCAGACGGTCTTTTATCATATGGCTTATTTGTTTTGAGATGTGCTACTAGGATTCAATATTTATGACTGGATTTTAAATGAGTTGTTTTCCACTGTACCTTGCGTTGTCTGAATTTTGTGTCTGTATTGACAGTTAGAGTCCCAGCATTTTCCTTTAGAAGTGTTCAATGCTGCGGCAGCAGTTGTTGGAGGTGTGCTGCAAACATCTTTTTTGGTCTCTGTCCCGCACACATACACACAGAGAAACTCCGGAGCACCAGAGGACGTTACATATTGTCTTTGACTTTGTCGTTTCTTTCTGCCATTTGTTGGAAGGATAGAAAGAGAGAGGAAGGGGGTGACAGGTTCTCTGGCCAGCCAAGCTTTGCCGGCTATAATTGGAGTTCAGGAGGTAGCAGAGGCTGCCGGGTATAATTGGACAGCATCCAGGAACTCGTGTGGATGGTTGTCTAAGCCTTGCTCCCCTTTTTTACCGACCATCTCAATTACTCCCTTGGTGCAAGGATCCTCACCGATGAGCCACTGACACACCACCCTGTATTTGATGATGAAAAATCTGTGCTTGTTTGTGTTTGTGTGGGTGTTAGTTGTGGAGTGGGGTGTAATGAGCTGCTGTCATCTTCAGGACTATGAGAGGATTGCCGGTTTGCCTGAACCACACACAAAGAGATAAACAGACTAAGCCATATGTGGAGAATAATTCCAGATTTATGAAGAAACATTTAGTTATGGTGCACAAGTCGCACTTTGAGGAAACCGACAGAGACACAGTGCATCATCAGTCCTTGAGAGGCAGTTACAAAGGCAGCTGGATACAGTACAAACACAGTGGGAGGAGAGTGACAGTAATTATCTGTCCTCGTTTTGGCTTTTCTATTCCTCAGCCTGGACACCCTCACGTTGTACAACCCTACCCCCTCCACCCCTCTCCACACCAACCCGACGAACATAATTAGAGTTGTTTTCAGACACAATGGCCAGCACTGACAGGAACTGAATGAGGAGCATTGTTCAGCCTCAATCATTAACTATAGAAAATGAGCAAGGACTTTGCTTACAGTGGTGTGCTTCTTCAGTTGGGAGACCCATCCTGGCATTCTGACTCGTTGTACCTGTGATCACTGTATTGAGTCTCCTTGTGAAATTAGTAACCCAACTAATAACACACACTAATCTTTATCAGCCCAGGAACCCTCTGCTCAGCAGATGAGTTACTAATATATAACATGAATGTCAGTGATTAAACAACACAAACAACTAAAGTGTAATGAGACAACACACAACACAGATTTGAAGCACACTGAAGTATTTGTAAGATAAGGTAGAATTTCTCAATTTAAATAAATCTGATCTCATCTGCAGAAGTGCACCAAGTGTTCAGCTGGTGGCAAGACACACTCAATTTTCAGCTTGACTGGAAGTATATGGATATGAGCGATGGCCAGCAGATCAGGAAATTCTTAATTCATGAATTGCATGATATGCTCAGCCAAACATGCAAAAACAAATGTGTATTTGTTGTAGTCACAGCTCACTCTCCCTTTGAAGAGGCCACCCTTTAGTTTACACTGACAGCAGTAATTCCAATGAAAAGACACAAAACATTTTTTCTCTCTGCAGGGCAGCTGGCAGTTCAGTTAAAGATACGAAGTTTCAGTCAGTTTTTAATGGCTGACATTTAAAGTATTATGTAATAAGTTTATTAAAAAAAAAGAAAAAGGAAAAGGTCACAAAAAGCATAAGCTAACAGTGAGTCAGCCAAAAAAATTTTGTCTGAAAATACACACAGGCTTTTTCCATTAATTAAAATGTATCAGTCCAACAGTTCTTTTGTGCGTACATTTTGTGATGACATGACATTCTTTCATTTTATGTCCATGAGCACTAAAGCAAACATACAGTCTTCATTTTTATCAAATGGACATGTCAGGAGGACATGTAGGAATGCATACTTTCTCCTTTACTTCTATAAGGGTGCTGATTGCATACAGGTTGCTTTGTGTCAGTGACTATTAGCAAACAGGTACATTTATTATTACAGGGAGTGATTAACTGAAAATATATATGCTTGAAATGCCAATCCCACGCATGTACCATGGGTTTTTGTCATGAATATTAGTTTATGACACTTGCTCCTGCTCCAGGTCCACTCGAGTGGTTTGAGGGACCACTTTTGAATATCAGAGAATTGCCGGTTAGAGCTCGTACTTCAGTCTGAATGAGTATTTGGTATTAGTTAAACATTGCTGGATGCTGGAAGAAATCCAGCTTCAGAGAGCTTGAACAGCTTTCCATCCATTTATCTTCTCCTTATCTGAGTTTGGTTTGCAGGGGGAACAGGTCTAGAGGGGAAAACCAGACATCCCTCTCCCCACTGACACTCTCTTGCTCCTGAAGAATCCCAGGCCAGTGGGAAGACATAATTCTTCCAGCATTTTCTTTGTATGCCTCGGGCCTTCCTCCCAATGGGATGTGCTCAAAAAACCTCCATCTTAATCAGAGACCTGAACCACCTTGGCTGACCCCCTCTACTCTGAGTTCCTCACCTTGTCAGAGACCACCCTTTGAAATTAATCTAATTTCAACCGCTTATCTATCTATTATCTCAATCTTTTGGTCTATGCCAAGATCTCGCAATTTTAAGTGAGGAGTAAATCAAAAGCTTCACTTCAGCTCCTGCTTCACAGCACCCTCATTACAGAACTCAAACTGATGGTCAGAAATCTCTCTGGACACATTTGTCAAACTTCTGGAGATGCTCCTCAATAGACTTGCAGCTAGTCAAAAAGTTTAAATGGGGTTGTTTCAGAGGGTAAATGTAAGCATTTTTTACACCGTTTTGTTTGTGTGGCACCATCAAAATGTCCTTAGCACAATTTAACTTGAACAACCTAAAATGAGCTGAAAGCATAATTTAGGATTGCTCCACGTCTGCCATCTTGTTTTTCTTTAGAGATGATTAAATTCTTTTTAATGCCAAGGTATTTCTATTCGTGTTTTAAGCCGTCCCATCCCAAGGCTCCCTTTACTTTGACTGGCTGTGTTTGTAACATAAATCCAGTCGTTTTTGAAGGTTACTGAGCAAATTCACTGGAGATCCTGCCCAGTACTTACAATTCTGTTTATGTTTTTGTGTTTAATTTTTGTACAATATTTGGCTTGTTTGTTGTTTACTTTTGACTTATTGGAGCTGTTACTGAATAAATCTGTTAAAAATACGAATGTCCTCCATCTACCTACGGTTTACCCTCTTTATCCACCCGTGGCAATCGGACTTAGTTAGATTGTATAATGAATAAGGCTTGTATAATGAATAATAAAGGATCTGGAGGGGGAATAATTATTAAGATTGGCAAGATTTTACTGGAAATTAAAGTCTATTAAAATGTTATGTGGCGTGAAATGATGGGGTTGCAGTTTAATTGAGAAAGGGTCAAACATTTTGTGTAAATGAAGAGGTTTTAAAACACAGCATAGCATTATTTGGATCATTAACTGGTTAAATAATGTTTAACTTTAAGATTACCCTGATAGTCTTGATTGCTTCAAAGTACCACTTTGACTGTCAATTAATAACAGTGAAAGCCCAGAGAAGACAGTCCTCCCCTGACCACAGTAACTCACTGTCTGGGCTCTTTGGCTATACAAGGTAACAAACCGAGGCAGGAGGCAGGGCTCCTGAGAAGTCGATGTCTAGATTCCTCTGAACAAATTACATGTGAATAAATTACTTTGTGATAGATTTATAGATGGTTCACACTCTCTTTGATTGCTCGAAACTCCCAGTTTCACTCTGTCTTATCCATCTCTGTGCAGTCAGACTTATTTTTATTGATGTTTTAATTCACAGTGTGTTTTTAGCTATGAGGGAAATTGAGCATGTTAAATGAGGACATGTGAATAGTGTGAGTGGAAAGAGTCACTCTTTATGTCGGCGATTTAGTAAAAAAAGAATCTCAAAATAGTTTAAATTAAGCATTCCTGCTTGACTGATATTTAGGCTATGTTTACCTTAAGGGTTTTTTTTTGCTCTCAAAGTGGGAGTGTGGCCAACATTTGTGATTAATCAGTGTTTTACCTGCTTTCAGCACTCTGTGTGCTCTCGTTTTATGTTGCTCTATTCAAAGTAACTTAGCTTATATTCTTTGTCAGAATTCAACTTTGATTTTCCAAAAGTAAATAACAAAATTTCAAAGGAACACAACTCATCAAACTAACAACGTCCATGTTGCTCAGGCTCACTGAGTAGTGGCAGACCTCTTAAATAGCTTATGGCTGGGCATTGTTTTAACAGACTTTGTGTAAATGTGAGTTATAGCTCATAAGCTCCAGGGAACACAACATGCAGCATGTGATGCAGGGTGGCTTTCATTTCGGTGTATGGCCTGAATCTGTACTTTACAAAGCAGAAAATTCCAAAAGTACTTGACCTCATGCTTTTCTGTAGGTAAGCTGGCATTTGCTTCATGTTGTGCAAGCGTGCATTGTCCTTGTTAGTGGAGAATAATCGGTTTTGTAGGTGTAAAATTCATGACAATTCATTAGAAAGCTGGATGTCAACTGTGACTGGGAGAAAAATAATAAAAAATGGCTTATGTATTACCTTAAGGTACCTCTTGCTGGCCAGTTTGTTCGCTTCTAACCTTTAAAAATGATATTTTTTACCACTTTCCTACAACCCAATAAACCCAATTGTTAGATGAGTAAAAAGAGTTTTACGTATTGAGAAATTCAAACCTGTAATCTTTGTCTTCTGTTGTTTTTGGTTCTCTGAGAACAGAGAGGACGTTCAACTTCACCTCTATAGTCTTTGTCCTCTTTTATTTCACAAACAAGGAACAGAGCTGAAAGGTTTGCTCTTGCAGCCACCTTCCCTCCTTTTAAGGGATCAGTGTGTCCAAACTCTTTCTGAGGGAAGCAGTAGTCAATCGCTTTAGCACAGAGGTTGCTGTGGTCAAAGATAAATAAAACTCCTCACGGTGTCATACATTTACTTCTTGGGGACCAAGTTCCTTAGACATTTAGGTCATCTAATTCTTTTATCTTTAGACGGACAGAAACACCTGACAGCAACATTATGTTTGATGCTGTTGGGGGGGGTAAACTATAACGGCCCCCACTACCCAGTTTTCTGCGATCCATGGTTGAAAAGTAAGTCAAAGGAGGTATGACAGACCTATGAGGTGATGGTAAGCAGAGCTTTGGCTCCTCTACATTGAAAGACATCATTTGAGGTGTTAAAATGCCTTATGATTGCCTCCTTATGGAGGTTTTCTGGACATATTGTAGTGGGATAAGTGCCTGTGGTTAGCCAAGAGTTAGATGGAAAATTATGTATCCCGTCTGGCCTGGGAATGCGTTGGGACTCCCCAGGAGAGGAGTGT
>JABUIW010000028.1:14852388-14904913 GCA_013363375.1 Menidia beryllina
ATAGGTATTCTTAAGTTTTGAGTATGCACATAAGCAAGCATAAAAAATAGAATTTTTTCTTTAACTGACGCTTGCATTGACAGTTATATAGACGCTGGTTTTAAAAGTGATCATTCTTGAGTCTCATGAAAATCAACCCACCTCTTTTCCCCTTTAGTATTTGTCGTTTCCAACCCAAATAAGTAAAAAAGTTTAAAGGTTTCCAAAGCATAAGTAAACTCCTGCAGTCAGTGGAAACTCCTGCAGTCAGTGGCAACCCTTTTACGATTCTTGTGTTGATTTGCACAGCAGACAGCTGCAGATCACTCGGGCGCACACAGTGTGCCGTAGGAAGTCACACAGAATGAGGTGCGGCATTGTCCTTCTCAAATATCCCTTCCTCCAGGACAGCAAACTGTGTGTCTAAAATACACTATTCATAGCCAACAAGAGGTTTTTAAAGACTTCACATGCATGCATAACGCATTCTGAATACGTGACATGGCATTGCATTCTGCCTAACACGAACTCCCCACCCTGCTTTTAATGTTTAATACATGGAGGGAAGTTAATCATTTACTCTGCCTAAATTCTGATGAAATTGATTGATCCCTCACCCAGCACATCACAACAACTGGTCTGATGAGTATTTGTTTGAGACTATTGACATGCCCAGCTTCTGCTTGCTAAATTGGAGGTGACAGACGACTAAATAGCTGTCATGAAAAAGTGGAAGGTAACAGAGTAATTATAGAGCCTTGAGCCGGTCAGTCTGGACAAATAAGAATTATGTCCTTTGGTCAGTATGTATGTGTTACTGTGAGTTCAGAAAGGTGTTTCAAAGAAGTCTCGGGGGTAAATATTCATAAGAATTTATTTTCCTGAAACTAACCCAGTATGTGACTGTCATTACTCTGTGCAGACTTGTCCACAAAGCTAAAAAGTTTTATTTATTTATTTTTTTAAATTGAACAGAAAAAGGCCTTTTGCAAATGTATAAACGAATGTTTAGATGGTAGCTGAGAAAGAACATTATCTGTCCTTGGCTGCTGTTCAGGCTGTCAAGGCCCACATGCAAGAAGTAAAACACAATGTCATTCAGGGCTCTCTTGCTGACTCACAGGAAGAGACTAAGAAGAATAGTAGTAAGAAAATGTTTTTGTGTTTTTGGCAAAAACTGGATTTAGACCCAGTGGATGCTTTATTCTGATAAAGAAATGTATAATTTGCTTTAAAGATAAGTTCTGCAGAAAATGTCTAAAGAATATGCACCGGTGGGAATTGAATTCAATAAAATCACTGGTGTATTTCACTAGCTTGTCGTCCTCTGTATCCTCGCAAATTATGTAACCTGCGCTGGCCCACACAGGGCGAAACCCACCACAAAATGTACATTAAGTGTCTGTTTGAAGTGGAGTAATTAATACAAATGCTGTAACCTGAGTTGACAGCACTATGAAATCGGATGGTTTATTGCCCTGGTCACAGTTATAAATTCCCATTAAAGCACAGTGAGACACCACTGATTAACAGAGAGGCATGTATTCCCTCAGTTAACAAAAAGGTCCCAGCACTGAAACACAATGTTGGGTGGTCAGAACAGGAAATAGAAGGATTCAATACAAGCAAACGTTATGGAATAAAGGGTACAGATGTTCATTTGTGAGAATTATCATGGCAAATTAATTGTCTGTTCATTTTACATTAGAAAAATATCAGCAAGGGATTTAGAATCCGTAACCATGTCATACTTTTACCACAAACTGACATCCATTTTTATTCTCAAGATATATTACCCATCTTCTTCTTTTAGTGTTGAACATTTTTAGATATCTTATTTTTTTGTGTGTCCTATGCCTATGCTGTACTACTGAGAGTTTTATTTATTGCTTTAAACAATTATAAGGGACTGGCCTGTTTGCCAGCAATAGAATATGAGACTCTGTAGGTACATATTTAAGATATTGCATTTTTTACTATTAAATGTCTGATCTGTTGCCATAAATTTCTGCCCATCCATCACCTTCATTCAAGACAGGGCACAAGCTTCATATACCTATAAGTAATCTTATATATAATTTGAAATGGCATACAGAATTGAAAACTTTGCAAAAATTGCAGTACATGAACACTCGTAATTTAGTATCAGAATTATACAACAATACATATTTTCCATATACAAATATTTGTATTTAATGATTTTGATTTGGCTGCTCAACTATATCTTGAAAAAGACTGTAGAATGAAATTCACACTATTTATTTGAGTAAATCAGATGTATTTCCCCCTTTTTTATGAGATCAAACGAACGCCTTTTGCAAAGTTGTGTCTTTTGGTGCTGTCTGTATGACCTACCTTAGTATTGTACATAAGTCAGCTGCCACAGATGACGATTGATGACCTTTAATTGGAGTCCTTTATCAAGAAAATAAATTGGCTGTAAAGTGCTGGCATAGCCGTGTCTGTAAAGTGAAGTTTGTGATGGAAGCAGATTATGCCAAAGCTCCAAGGTGTTCCACAGCTGAATAAGTTCATTGATTCTTGCCTATGAAAGCTGACACAGACTCGATTTTCCTCCCTTAGTGTTCGATAATTAAGGTCCTCTGCAAATCAGAGGAGCGGGGCTGAGGGGATCTAACACATCTGAGACTAAGCCCGGATAGGCAGGGCAGCTAAAACATAAAATGAAGATAATTGCATGATGCACTCATTCTCTCGTGACTCACTCAAAACACTCTGATTGTCTCCAGCAGGTATGGTATAATTAAAGACAGACTTGCTGTAACTGTGTTGCTTATTTTCACATCTCTGAGGCAGCAATTTGTGACTTTCTTCCTACTTTCCTTCAGAGAAATTGCAACACTGCCTGCTTGACTAGCGCATTATGAAATACATCTGTGGTAGTTCTAGTACCAGTGAGACTTGTGGTGAATTGTTGTGAGCTTTTTATAAGGGTGAACACAAAGCGGGTGATGGATTATTTCCTGTACCATCATCAAAAACAGAAGAGGTTGAAGTGTTTTAATTGGAATGGAATGCATGCTTTTTTGACTACTACTGTACTCTTATTTGTTTAATTAAAATATTGATATGCGTGCTATATATTGATTGACTTATTCTTTTCTTTACCACATTGATAATTTTTTATGTAGTTTTATTCAAAGAAATTTGTCTCTGTCTGACAGAGGAAGATATCCAAAAATCTCCATAATACCCAGAAGGCCTTTGCACAGGAGCTCTCTTATGTATTATTCAATACTCATAGAATATTGGATTGCTTGAAGCACGATGAAAGTATTTGGTTCTTGTTGATTTTCTGGTTCATTTAGGGCTCTGACAAATTATCAATTACATCAACTGTCAGTAATTTTTGTGTTAAGATTCCATCTTCGCACAAAAATTGTCAACCCTTATAATCACTCTCCTAACTGAGTGGATTAAGATGGAGGTGCAAACACTGTCATCGCTCTTTCAGTTTTCATGAACTGCAGGTAATTATCTGCATCGTGCTTTTTTTTTTAATCTAGTGGATCGATAACGTGTCATTGACTGACGAATGCAGGGAGCGTTATAGGACGGAACCTGATGGCTGTTTGCCATCAAGTCACTGCAAAATGAAACTGAGTAAAGTGAATAGTTAGAGGCTGGAGCTGACTCAGTGAGACTATGGTAAGAAAGCAGGTCAGTTCTCATAATGAGGTAGAAGTGAATCCGTTATTCACGGTTTGAGCACATTAAGGAAATAGAGAAATATGCCGGTCATGTGTTACCTCATTTCAACTTCTAGTTATGTAGTAAGATTTGTGAAATTGCTTCTGGCTTCCAGAATTTTGTTAGAAAAAATAATGCTTTTATTTTCAAGTATTTTCAAATACATTTCACTCCAACAAGAGAGATGTAGCAATTAATTTTCAGTTAAGGAGCCTGAATAAGGACAACTAAATTACTTTTTATAAATCATCTTTAAGACACGTTCGGTTTTGATCTGATTTGTGGGTACAATAGAACTATAAGTATAAGACAGAATTGACACTTAGTAGGTTGTTGAGGTGTGCCTCTGGGTTGGTTGTTTGAGTCATTCTCACATCGGGTGTTTACCCGCCAGAACAAGGAGGTTTTGGTCACAAGATCCCACCTGTGAATGGTTGTGAAACCATGTGGGGAGGTGAGCCATGGTATGGTCTTCAGTTTCCCTCCTCCTTAACATTGTCAGACAACAGTGCCACAGGTAGAATTTAAGAAAATGTCTGTGCCTGTTCCTCCCATTTTTTTCCTTGTGTTATTTGGTCGAGCTGTCTGTACTGATTTGATTAAAGAAAAAAAATCAAGATCTCTGTGGACACCTAGAAATGAAGCAGTGGAATGCCTGAATAAAAAAAACTGAAAAGCAAAAACGAAAGTTTTCTCAGGAACAACATAAAGTCTCTATTTAGCCCTAGCCGATTTGTGACCATGGTCATAGACATCATGTGTTGTGGATCGCCCTGCTTGGGCTTCTCTGGAGAAGATAGATGAGATGGGTTTAACCACTATAACCAATAAGCAGACTTCAGGACCAAGTGATAGGCGTAAAATTACAGCAATCCATCATCCGGGTCATTAGGTACACTGGAGATGGATGGAAATTCACTGTAAATTCAATAAAAAAAATACATGTTATCTAATGCGTAAACATTTATACTTGGATAATGGCACACTTATTATGCGTGTGTTGCTGAGTGTGTGAGTTCTGACAATGCTAACCAGTCACATCTTTATTAATGGTCCAGTGGGAGATTTGAACTGGGACAAACCATCATCCCTGACGGGGTACACACTTATGCAATTGGTGACTCTTGCAGCGTCGGGGACACGTTGCCTAATCACACATCTCTGCATGGCACACAGGAAGAGTCTGTTGTTTTCTGTGTGTCACAAATACACAAACACACACAGCATGCCATCTTCCCATCCCACTATCTACAATGAAAATCCATCACCCCTGAAATGCAGAAGGGCTGAGCTGAAACAAACATGTCACAACACTTACATGAAGTCGCCTCCTTTGTGCGAGCATCTTCAAACACTGAGTTAGTTTGAAGCTCGAATGACCACAGTTACTGTACTTAGCAGGGATGACACACAAAAAAGACATGCTGCTTATTTTTTTTAAAGGCTTTCCCCGAGGGCTCGTGAGGCAGCTGGGGCTCAGAGGAGTGAAAATGAATGGAATGTGATAGAGCGGAAAAAGTCTAAAAAGACACTTAAAAGAGTCAGAGATGCGAAGGCGGCATCACGGGGGCGGTCTGTGAGATGAAAACACCATGAAAACGCTACATTAGTTTCCTCTCTACCGCTGGTGGAGGCATTAGCCATAATCATTTGCTAGTCTAATGGCAGTAAGGCAGTGATGAGAGCTAATGCACACTGTCACAGGAAATTAAGGAGTGGGAAGCCATTTTGGAGCATAATTCCTTTAGTTTCCACCCCCTTTTTTCATGGTTCCCCTTGATTGATAGTCCTCTAAATGTTGCTCTACATTTAGATGTAATCAGGAGAGTCTTATCAGAAAAGATGAAAGACCTCTCTATTCTGGGGTTCATTCCATTTATACTCTGCAAATGACACAGCCACTTAATTCATCAGTCCAGTATCTAAGCCTCGCCACAATGGGAAACGGGCGTTATCCGCAGTGTCAAAACCAGCAGTAAGAACAGTGCTGAACTGTGTGAGAATTATAACATTTGTGAATAATGCATCGGGTGGGGACTGAATTGCTCAGCAATCCAGACATATTGCTGCAGCTTTTAGGCCATTTCTGCTGATTTTGACATATGTTCCTCAGATGGACTGTGTTGCTTTCAAAGCCTTGCTTGATCAAATGTTTCGTTTTGCTGGCATTACATCAAATTCGGTCTCAAACCATAGATTCAATGGTATGATGAATGTTACGTAAAATTAAGACGGACTGTAGTAACGGAGTCAGGGTGAAGAAGCTGAGTGGCAGAGCAAGTGTCTGAATTACAAAGAAACAAAAAGCAACATATGGCATGAGAACATGGTAAGGAGGAGATAAGGTATGCTAAATAATTTCCCTCTGGGATTATTAAAGTATTTCTGATTCTGATTCTGATTCTGATAAATACTGTGGTGGAATGCATGAGTGAGTTTGTGAGCAAATCAGAACAAACATTAAAATATATTTCCTGAAGTAATAACTAGGATTCAATTAAAAGCTCAACCTGCAGTAATGGAGGTGAATTTAACACCAACAAACAGAGGATGGTGTCTGATATTGGCTGTTCCCACTACTTTTATCTCTTCATTTAAATGAAGTAGGCAAGCTACTTTAAATATGTGCTGGATTAAATGTTTGTCAAATCTCTGTTTGAGTCTTTAATTTGAAACCTCCCCTTGGATCAGTACTGGACTCTGGTCTATACAATTAAAGCAGTAATAAGAAGAGGGGTGTTTTCTGTCTGAGGAAATACAGCAGGGATTTTAATTGAAATCGGGTGAAGGACATGTTAAGTGTGTGCTAACAGCTTGTCAAGGCTGCAGTTAATCTGCACCTGTTCTGTTTATTCTTCCACCCGGCACACAGTGCGGACTCGGTTCACAGTTCGGTTTATATTTCCGAAAGTTAAATGGAAATGTTCAAATGCTCAGGGCAAATTTTGGAGTGAAATTAAACAACTGTGGTATTTTGCAGACCAGTCTTTAAAGCAGAGCCCCACACATGAATAAAGCTATTTAGCTACATTATATAAACATGCAGGTATGTGGAAACAAACGTTTTTGCACGTCGTTCTGCATTTCATGTTGAGACGCTGCAGTAAAGCATTGGAAAAAACTCCTTATACACACAATAGGATATTCGAGTGATTCGAACCTTTACCACAATGTTTTTTTAGCAAAGCGTGATTATTAAATCATAACTGTAGTAAGTTATCTTCCATAGAAATAGAAACACAATGACTTTCGGACTAACAGGCATTTTTTAATTGACATTGATTCTATGTCTGATTGGCTGATCATGGCCAGTTGAGCTCAATATTTGCTGATATTCAGAACCAGGCTATTTATACCTAGTTGCACATACTGAAATGTTTTTAAATGACGTTGATTAAGTCAAGAATGTTGTCTGCTGCATAGAGAATAAGTTATTTTTCACAAGGCCACAATAGAAGAGTAAGTCAAAATTCCAAAAATGGAAAATTCAATGACAGCAATGACTAAAAACATTAATCTTTATCTTGGCCGTTCCTTAAATGAGAATGATTCTTGCAGCCATGCCAATGACAAGTGCTGCTACAGCACAACAGTAATAGCTTGGTAGACTGATAAACACTGACAAGCTTCCAGTCACAGCGCTAAATGGAACTTTCAATAATTGAATTTCAAACATAATCTTAATCAACACATTTTCTTTATCAAGCTGACTAAAACAAAATCAAATTATAACACTTTCTTTGAAGTGAAAACATAAAATGAAGAAGTTCGGTTTTGTTTAGAGGATAGCTCCAAGGGGTAAAGCTTTTTGCTCTCAGGCTAAGCAGACAAGTAGATCTGTAGAGGAATCTATTCAATAATTTTATTTGGTTATATTTTACAGAAGCCAAAGCACATTTTTCCACAAATATCAAACTAAAGGGCAAACACATTAAGTATCCAATGGGAGTGTTACCTCGGCTACACAAAGTGTTCCCACAGTCAATTTATTGCGAGGCAGGGGTCACCTCCACCACAGGCTGACACTTCACAAACCCGTTTTTTTAAGGACTGATGTGATGTACACCATACAGAGCTTTGGCTGAGGATGTTAAAAAAAAAACTATTTATTTTTTTGGTCATTTTCAATTAGCTCAATGGTAAAACTGTCAATTGGGGGTGAAAAAAAAATCAGATAGATTTTTTATAACTTTTCACCTTTAAGGCAGTATACAGTCACAGGAAAATCAGTAAATCTATAAAAATAACATGTATGCAATGTTTATACGTGTGTATATAGAGAACTGGGAGAATCGTATATAAATAAATAATGTCTTTTCATGAGTCTCTTTATGTGAGTATCTAACGGCAGTTACTGTATATAACATCCTTTCATCCATTTTCTATACCACAACCTGTTGACTTGAATCGATGAACCCCAATGGCAGATTTAAATGCACTAAACACACATTTACAAAGGGAAATGTTCCATTAATATACCATAGCAAATGGAGATAAAGATACACAAAAGGCATCTGGGTGAACTTTGTTCTCATTTTAGGTATTAGGTACTATAAAGACACTGAAAAACATGAGAAAAGATTGGAAATAATGTAATTGCATTTATTGATTGCCTCACTGGCAAGTTTTCTTGTAATATATGGGAACTAAATAACAAACAAAAATGTGTCTTTTTGTTTCAAAAGATGCCATTTATACTTATCCCATAACTAATTATATTGTCTTCTCAAATATCCTTTCATGAATATTAAGATGGCAAAAAGAGTAACAGCGCTCTAAACTATACTTCATTTTTGCTATCTAGGATATACTTTGTAGTTTCTGATATGTCACTAGAAATAGTTTGACCAGCAGACATTTCCAAATTTAAGTCTCAGCCAGTGAAGCAGTTCGGACAGCAGGAGTGTCTCCCAAATTGAATTAGTCCTATCTGATAAAAAGGGAAAAACAGATTCCTCTTTCTTCTGCAGCTCCTTGCTTGCTGTTCTCTGGAGGATCAGAAAAAGGCAAACGGTAGCACAGAGGTTCCTGAAATCGAAGGTCTGGATCTGCAATTTTCCATCGGACAAAACACTTTGCACGTCTCAGTTGATAGTTTTTTGATCAGAAAAGTTGCATTCCCTATACTGGAAGTGACGGCAAAACATGGCCTGCAGGGAATGAAAGAATAAAAAAGTGCCCTTGGTGATCTCTCATGTTTTCTCACATCAGAACTGGATTATTATCTGGTCAAAATAATTATTCTGAGGATTAATGTATACATTTCTCAAATCTTCATGATGCTTGTTGTTTTTATGGGATTTTTTTATGCCACTGACCCAGCTCAGAGAAGAATTACCCAGCCCTGCCATCTTCATTTCTACATTCTGATTTCCAACTTCACTTTAACTAATTCCATTTTAAGTTACTAAAATAACTATTATGGAAAAATTATACTGAGGACAGGGGCTTATGAGGCTGACTTTTGGCTGAGGAATTAGAAAGGGATTTTTATATGTATTTTTCTATTCTGTGAAACAGAGCACTGACCTTAAAGCTAGCCAATACGTTATTTAATCCTTCCAATTTGTGCTGTTCAAAAACCTGGAAGAATCTTTCCATGGTTGCTCATTTATATGACAGCGCACGACTGACGGAGGTTTAGGGGTTGAGTTGATCATATCATGCCCTAAATCCATATTATAATTATTTATAAAGGGAAACATAGTACTGGATTTCTGTGGTATTTTGGCCCAAGAGTGTCACAGATCTTTTATCATTACAGCCTGCGTGACGTTTGCAGTTTTGATAAATAATGCATAAAATGCCTATCTGTTTTATATTGAACCACCTATATATTATTATCTTAATCTACAACATGTTGAGCCTCTAGGTACAAAAGAGGACTTTGGGGAAGAATTTGTCCAGCATTGATGTCGTTCATTTGCTTGTTGATTAACTCTCCTGTGGTTAACAGTGGCTTTGGCCTGATTCCTCATTAACTGAACACCTAGAATCAATGATATGATTCTAACACTGGTGAGACTGCCCACCGTGACGTTGTACTCAAATGGTCACTGTGGTTCGAATGCGAATGCGGTTTGAATTTGGCCCCCCTTTTTTATGGCTCCAGCAACAGTTTTGCCATGGAATGACGTGTTGTGTGATTTTTCTCAGCAGCAAATACTCTAATTAAACTAAGGTTTACGGTCCCTGTGGAAAACTAAGGGTGTTTTGCATGGGTCAGTTCACTGCTGAGTTTGAGATAAGGCAAAAAATAAATGAAAATTGTGCACACTTTTACCGTTTTTATTAACCACCAAGAGCAGAGTTACTGACCTTGATTGAACACCCTGCTCCTTACTGTGGCTGTTCCACAGGTCTGACCTGGACCGCTCCTGCTTACTACAGCACACGGTCTTTTGAACAGTAGTGTAAGCCACTTCATCCCACTGAGCCACAGAACAGCGACCACTGAGCTATGCCAGTACAAAATGTGCCAGCTCAGTTTTATTAAATCCGGCTGTGATGTAACACGGAGCAGTTATGGTGCTGAATGTGCCAGCTATTTGAAACTGTCCATTAATCCAGCAGCTTTCACCATTTGATTAAAATTGTTCTACCACAATTTGAAAGCCAGAAATGATTCAATCAGAGCAAAGAAGGAAAACATTTTTACTAATAAATCATCTTCATAGTGGAAATGAAAGGAAAATGAAAATGAAAAGCACCCTACTGGTCCTCTCCCTTACCCCAAGTGTTCTCCTATGCAGTTTGTGCAAAGATTGATCCTGCAACAAAGAAACAACCGAAAAAACAAATATATACATACTCTCAATCTAGGTTCATGCAGACTGTATATATAGATGGTTTAGACGTAAGATAATAGTCTGTTTTTCTTAATTTTGGTTTGCAAAAAAACAACAACATATATATGTATGGAAAAAAGGTGACTATTCCTACATGGGGGTATGCTTTAAAGCTCATTTTGTCCATGAGAGTGAGTTGTGCACCACAGATAATGCAGTGGAAACGACTGACATGAAAAGTTTTGTTTTGATAGCAGTAAGCATCAGGTTGCTATTTTTATTCACTTGAAAAAAGTATATATTGTGTTGACCAATTTTTTACTCAGTCAGGCATTTTCATCATGTCCTTTGCACAAAACATAGTTCTCAAATTTTTCTCTTTGTATCTCAAGCGAAGGTTCAATCAATTTCTAATTTACCTTCCATCTGATTTCTTCATCTCGCCAAAATTGGGATGAATCGGAGCAATAATCCAGCAATAAATGAAATTATTACATGTTTTAGGCAATTATTTTACGTGATGAATTAATTGTCCTTTAGTGAGAAAAATATATGTTTTCAGTAGAATTTCCAGTCAGCCAATGGGATACCAAGGATCAGAAATCAGTGTTGAAAGCGATCAGCGGTTGTCAGCAGCTTCATTCATAAACACATTTTTGTTGTTAATGATAAACTTGGAGATCCTGTCTGTAGCTCACAAAATTATTAATTGGTTTTGAGCCATATTGAGTCGCATTAAAGAACATCATTAAATTCTAATTAGTTAAACATGTGGAAACAAAAGACCTGGTTACTTTAGTCATACATATTTATAATGTTCATCTTGGAGAGACAAGTGAGATAGATAAACACACTGCAGAGATAATTGCCTGGAGAAAAGTGCACTTGCTGTTGAACACAGACTCACACAAACAATACTACATAATAATTAGAGGGAATGCGCCACTTCTGTGCCGATAAACAACTGTGAGATTGTATATCTGATATAGAAAATCTAATTAGCTTACGGAGTTCCAGTTTATGGTTAAGTGTGTCTCGCCAAAGAAGAAAAGTTTTTAATTTTTGCCAAAACCTGCTAATGGCTTTAGAAGAGTGTGCGATGTTTTTTTTACTTTACTTTCAGAGGATTTACAGCTGACAGCCACAGATTGATGATCTCTCTCTGATTTGGCTGCCGCTTCCAGATTTAGGGGCTTTACTGAGAGAATTTAAGGATAGAGAAAGGCTTCAGAGCAACTCTGAAAGGATCCATTGTCATTTAGTTTATTGGCCTCAGAGCACTGTCAATCATAAACACTCTGCAAAGGCCTGAATCTGATGGGTTTGGGGCGGTTAACCTTCCGTGACTCGCAGGTTTCTGAATGGGATTGATGGGGTCATGTAGATTGAAGCTTAATCTGCTGAGATGAATTGGAGGTTAAAAACTCCCCTCTCTCAGGAGAGGATCTTTTCGTGAATGCCTGATCTCAGCAGTGACACATACGAAAGTATTTAAGATATATTGGCCTTAGCCAAATGACCGCAGTGTTTATCCAACCTGTTCTCCTTCTAAGACATCAAATAGTGCTGTTACATGTAAGTCAAAACTTTATTACAAATATCAACATGAGTTGCCCTTTGAGGACTGTGCTGTAATTCACTAAATACGTAATCCATAGGGGGAAAAAAACTCTACTGCTTGAAAAAGCCATATCATATCTTCGATACAAGGTCATAGTGTCCCCCTACCTATACAAGCATGTTGTCCTGTTTTCAGTCTGGTGCATGCTTTTGTCCATTATGGGATGAGTAATTGCTCTTGAGCAGCCGTTGTTGACCTAGACAAGTTTGCAGGTTCCATTATACAGAACACTTTCCCAACAGGATGTTGTCCAGACCAGAGCTCCTCCCCCCTTGCACCATTTCTCTCACAGACACACATAGGTCTTCCTCAACCCATCAACACTGAGTTGCTAAAGCTTTGACAAGTACAGTGCTTCCAGCCACCTCCCCACACAAACATCAGAGTTTGTTGGAGAAACACCATAGCACACAGATTCCCCGTGGCCATGTTTAAAAATTAACCCACCTAAAATGCCAATTTAATGTTATGGAGTTTTCAACTTTTGCAGGGCGTGAGAGTCCCCTGAAAAGAACTTTTAAAAATTCATGAGTGAATATGACTGTTTCAGCTTTGAAAAACAAACAAAAAAAGCAGAAGAGAATCAAAAAAAGATGAAGCGCTAACCTTCAAGAAACAGTAATTTAGGGACAGTGAAAGTATAATCTCCGAGGACCAAAAGGGGCCATCGATATTATGCAAAAGCCAATAATCTGTTGTAATAATATTGGGAAAATGCAACACGCAACATGCTAATGTCCTGAAAACTTTTAGAAAATGAATTACAAAATAAAATGTTGTGGCTTCATGTGGTCCCTTTTACTATAACCTTATAATCTAACTATGAACTAAATCTAAGGCATAAGTGAATTTGTAAAGGTATAAGTCCATCCAATTATTTGTTAATGTGAAAACATGTTGTCTAAATTTGATCCGACTTATGAATGTTATGATCTAATTGATCTGATTTTCCCACCTCTTTCCCAGTTCCACATGTAGGTTATTGACCCAAACTACAGACAACAAAAAATCAATTCGTTAGAGAACAACAGCCATCCTTCCTGCCGTTGCAGCTTCATTGATCCTTCATAGCATTTATCATAAGGTTACAGAAATGGACTACGAGGCAACTGGCTGTGCTGCTGTGCACAAGTAATTTCAATGATAGAGAAACTATCGCTTTGTTCTTTACTTTTCATATTTTCATACTCTTGTTTTTCTATACTTCTTAGAAAGTCTCTTTAAAGAACATCAAACATCTGCATATTCTCTGTGTACTGGCATACAATTTAATTCCATTTTCTATTTCGCAGTGTTATCTTCATCTTAATGCCAAGCTACATTTGAACTATTATAATATAAAAGAGTTGTATGCTCTCCCTATTTACTTAGTAATATAGTAACACTGTATCTAAAGCCATTCATTTATTCTCATAGATGTCAACGTTTTGGATGAGCAACATTTTGACATGAAAATAAGTTAGCAGATTTTCTAAAAGTAACAGAGAGCAGCATGTTTGAAATAATTCAATGACATGAGTGGAGTGTTTTTTTCTCTCTTAGTGGAGCAGCTATGTTATACGGAAGTCACCTGCTGAATGAGGAGGAACACTTGACATCATGGCTTAGATGTTGATAAAGTGAAGTGTCGGAGAACACCGTCATGCTGGGTGTTGAACAGTCCTGTCCCAGCGGGGCATATGTTTTTTTCAGCACATTATAGGTTATCAAAACCTGGTCCTGGTGTGCAATTTAATTCAGTAAGCACAAACATAATGAAGCTTGTCCTCCAGTCACACCAACAGCCTTGAGCTACCTTTCTATATTTTTTAGAGATAGAATTACTTTATTGATCTACATTGAAATTCTTTGGCTCTCTTGGGTGTAAGTTATTAGTCCCATTAAGCAGCATTTTTTCTCCTCAACAACAATAAACCATGCAGGAAACAACAACTGCATAGCTAATAATAATGCAGGTGCACCATTACTTTCTTTCATATAGACGTTTTTACCAGAATGTAGTCACATAAAGAGAAAACTGTGTAACAGCAATCCTGATCTTTCATCAACAGTATAATGTTTTAGGTAATGATGTTGTATATTCCCTTTATTACCTCAGCTGTTATTAGGTAATGTTCAATTGCCAAAGTACCAATCCATGATCCTTATTTTAGGGATGTTTTATTGGCTTCAGCTCAACTGCTTTGAGTTGGTAAAACTACCCAATGAATAGTGGTGGCAACACATAGCTGTGTTGTGTTTTTGTTTTTTTGGCTGGTTTGACGCAAGATGCATGCTGACAACAGAACATTTCCATGTCAAGCTGTCTCTGTTGTTCAAGCAGGTCAAACATGTGCAAGAAAATTAGGGTAGAGGTAACAGTGCGGGATAAAATAATAGGGGAATACAAATAAGACTCCGCCATTTTCTGATTCATAGGTCAAGTGTGATACAATGCCTGGCTTAGTGGTGAGGGGGAAAACATTGTCTTTCTCAGCAGAGTTACGAGTGCATTTCCTATTGTACATAACACAGCTGGAAACCTGCATGTGATTTGAACCGTGGTGCTTGTCAGTGAGCATCAGAAAATGCTGCACTCATTGGAAACAAAGACGGAACAGATGCCGCGTCCACACAGAACATGCCCTCTTCTGCCTAATGCATATTCAGTCCATGCAGACAGTGAAGTGGCTCTAATGCAGTCTGCCACACAAGTCCTGCAGTAAAGGAAACATGAACTTACAGTTGTGTCATGGTATAAAAGGATTTTGGTGTACCTGAAAGGCAAAATGCCTGTTTATATAATCTGCCATCATGGACTCTGCATTTTGGCAACCATCACCACTGACAGCGACTGGATGGCAACATATACAGTTCATACAAGAATTATGAACTCTAGCTCAGGAGCTTGAGTGCTTTCGTTGGAAGTAAGTGCATTTTGCACTATTTCAGCTGAGGGTTGGGGATGAAATGATGTTGCATAATATGTTGACTTAATGTAGTTAGGAATAGACAGCAAATACTTATCTTGTTGAATCCAATCAACCACTCTGAAAAATAAGATATCATAAACCGCTATGGTTTATATTCATCTAATAGCCATTTTCTATTTGCCATCAGACTGCTCCGTAATGATAAAAATGTATGTGTATGTTTTCCGTTTTTTTAAGTTGCATGGACATTTTAATGATCAATGTAACAAAATTAATAAAAGACGCTTTAAAATACCTTAATTTAGAAAAAAATGTACAACACCGTTGGGCAAATTTGACAATGGGCTGGTCTTATTCAGCTAACAGGTTTCACTTTTAGCCAAGAAGATGGTTGGATGAAAGACAATGCTGCGCTGTTTGGCTCCAAGGATTGTCTGAATAGTAGATTCACATGTTTCATTCTTTGGGCTAATTTATGACATTAAATTTAGTTTCTGGTCCTGACATGAAATGCCTTCAGAAATGTAGAGTAAAATCTCTACAGTCAATGCCATTCTGTGACATTGTGAATCCAACTGTTTCAAAATACAGATACAAAATACAGAAGATATATGAGCCACTTTCCCTTAAATGTAACACAATATTTATAGTGTTTTTTATTATCTGTCTTTATTATCTGTCAGATAAGCAGTCACATTTTTTTGGGATAATGAGAAACCTTTTCTTCTTATGTTTCCCATGTCTCAATGACTTTTGCAAAGGACACACCTGTGTGTTGTCAGTTGCCCCGGAAAGATTCGTCGTTCCTCTCCTCTTCAGGAGAATTTCATGAATTGAGACATCCTCATGAATGTTTTACTGGTATTGATTTCTAGACCACAGACAATGCAAGACGAATGAAAGAAACGTGGTGCACTAAACAGAGGAATAAAGAGAGAGCCTAACACTGAACCATTTTCTCTCCTAAATTAAAGCTTCCTTTTGCCTCACTGAGGAAAACGAAGAGCAAACTCAGTAATTAAATTCCCGGGATGATATAAAACATAAAATTTATGTCTGTAATGGATGTTTGGTTTAGTAGGCCCGCGCTCAGTTGTGCTAACCCAAGGAGACGGCAATCACAGAGCTAATCCACAGCTGATGGAGGACAGGATGAGCGGGGTTTGCTTGGTCTGTGGTGGACGCAGGTGTTCGGGCCGGAGCAGCTGTCATGTAGCCAGCTCCACGCTCAGCAGCGCCGCACGGCAGCCGCTCCCCAGCTGAGACCAAGACTGTTGTCAGTGCTATATTTGATACCACAGCGAGTAATTAATAAGGATCTATTAATAACAGTGGGAGCTGTAAAAGACCCTCTTCTTCGCTGCACCCCGCTGCAGCTTTTTGGCATTGCCCAACAAGCTTATTGCCTTTTCTGTTATTGAGCAAGTAGCTGTCGCGGAAGCACTGGGATGGAGAAGTAAGAGGTAATTCTCTTTCCACAGACTGTTTCAGTTGTACATTACCAGTGTTTTTGTCTAGAAACTAGAAAGCACTACAAACTTTCTTTCCATCCAGATTTATCAAAAGCACATGCCATGCTGAAGAAAATATGTTTTGGTATGACTTAGCCACATCACAAATCAATCACACTGAACTCAGTAGTTTGCAGGCGCCTAACAACTGAATTAAAACCTTTAGCACATGCATTGTACATCGGAATTTATAGTTTATCATTCTTTATAGATACTTTGAATAGACATCTTTAGAACTTGTGATTCCCTCAATGTTTTAGGTATAAATAATATAAAAATTAGCTGTCATTGGTGGATTGACTGGTAAAGTGTGGGGTCCGGAGATTTAGATGTAAGCACCTTTCTGTAATTTTTAATTTTTTTTTCATCTTAGCCTGCTTGGGTTCCTCCAATGTTTTGCCTCTCCTCACTCTGGTCTCCTTTTATCCATCACATGACATATGACAACCCCATTGTGAGAATCATGATTCTCTTTCAGGATTTGACTGTTAAATAGTAGTGGAAGGACACTTGTTTTTTGTTTTGTTTTGTTTTTTCTTTTTAAGATAAAAAATATTTTCAACCCTTTTATTTAGGGTTAATTAACACAAATACTTCATATTTTCGTTCATGATTCAGTGAGATGATTGATTTCTCAAAGAAGGTTAATTTAATTTAGTGTAATTTCTCAGCTTTAGTCTTAACAGTGACAATAAGTTAAGCAGAATGCATGGAAATGTTAAGATTTATGACATTTAAGATTTCTAGGGCTATTTGGATAACACTGTGGCAGATTGATCTATTCTAAAATATCTTTGACTCATCAAAGGATTAAAGGAATATTATGTTTATTTACAGTCCATGGATTCCCCATAGCGTTCACTATTTGTTTTTGCCATGTAATATCGGCTGTGCATCCTTCAGATCTCTCTGCTCCCTAAGCTCGGAACAAGCGGTAAATGTCAACACTTAGGTTCAGGTGACTTGCTGCACTTGGCCTTTTGTGACCCATTAAGAGGCCCTTGAGATAGAGACGAAGCCATTCGGGTTGTGGTTCTTAACTCAGCGAGCATGAGATTCTCTGACATCATTTTTGGGGCTGGTTGTGCTGTGAATCATAATCCTTCTTCCCCTTGAAGGAGAAAGAAATAAACCAGAAATAAAAAAGGCCCAATTATATTAAATTAACCTGGCAGTATAGCTAAAATAGAATTAATCTAAAAATCAAAACCTTTTATACTGGATCCCTATCAAACGATGGAACAGTATGATATGACAGTATCCTATTCTGATAGGTCTCCATTTATTTTGAGTGGGCGGCTATCATGGAATTTAAATGTCATTGACAGCAGCCAAGTGCTGGTAGAGCATTTTATAAAAGTGAATTGCAGGAAATAAGTGTGGGCCGAGAGAGCTATTGAGAGGTGCTGCTGCAGTGACAGTTATTTCTACCCCGGCAATGACTGGCTGCCCACTATATTGGCACCAAATCAGTAAGTTAGCCCCGGGCTAGACAGCACTCTTGTTGCCATGGTGAGCAGATTATCTCTGAAATAAAAACGTAGATGGACAGTTGATTTTAGCTGGTAACCTTTAAGAGCATCACCTCCCCTCAAATAAAACCTCAGCTGGGTAAAGCTGACAAATATAGATATAAATGTCTTACTTATAGACTTGTTGTGATGTTGGTTAATGCATGTCCTTCATAGACAGTGCTGTCTTTGGGTTGCATATCTTTGCAATTTTTCTTGGTATTCTTTATATTTGCTGTTTGTTGAATTTCTTTAAAATACATGCCAATATTACAGAAAGTGAACACTTCCTTGCCGATGTGAAGAATCGACCAGATTTGCATCATTATAACTGTCTGTGCGATCGAGAGTGTCGTTTACTTACCCCTGGAGAAAAATGCAGTTGGTTTCTCTGCAGCCCGATGTCTCTGAAATGTTTGCTCTCCTCACATAATGAGGCGTTCAGCAAAACACCAAGGCCAAATTGATGTTGCTGACTTCACTCACTCTATAACATAAAATGCATCTTGTTCAACCAAAGGGGAAAAAGTCTGCTGATAATGAGTAATACTTGGAGAAAAATTATGGATAACATACATTCCAGAATTGCAAAAACAGTTTAAATTGGAGAATATAAACATTGGACAAAGACTAAAGTTACAAAATTGTAAAACTTGGTAATCTTGTTCGGGTTCCAAGAGATCCAAAATTATCAATTATATGTATGCATTTGTCCTGTGAGCTCATATGTGGGTCAAGTCATTATTTAGTGAATTTTCCTCTTCAAGCAAAACGGTGCACCTATTCTTATTGAAGGAAGGTGCAAAAAGTCAACATTCTTGCTGACAGTCTGGTGGGGCAGCAAGCATTTAATAGGTTTACTTTAGCTATAGGTAACTTGGGAAAACCAAAGAACACACACGCCCACAGAAAAGAAAAAGGATGTTGTTTGTATTGGATTACAAAGCACAAGGGACTGAGGACACATGAACAAAGTTGCATGGCTGAAATAGTTTCTATGAAAAGAGAAAAAAAGATTGGTGTTGCTGTTCAATCCCCCTGAGTTATAGATTTTCTCCGACTGTGAAGTCTATGTTTTACTTTATGATGTAATGAGGTCTTCTTTTCTCTGTTTTGCAACTGTTGGTAACTGTTTAGTGTGTAGATGGAAATGGGGAATGTTTTAGTTTACTGTCTCAACAGCTGTCAAGGTATGCCATGAAATATTGGGTCCACATTTATGATGTTACTGAGGTTAGCAACAGACTTCCCATCGACACACCTCAACAGCTGTGGGACTGACTTAATGTTCTGCATTGGATTAATGATGCGCCATCATGAAGCTGAATTTTCAGGTTTTGATCAATTACCTGAAAAACTGGTCTGCCAAGATCTACTAAGATGCTTAATGCATGACAGCTGAGTCTAAAAATAGCTGCACAGCAATGCGGGCTGATCTTGTTTCTTTTCATGGTGAATTATTACAGGGGAAAACATTGTATGCATTCCCACATCTAGATGAACTTCCTCGTGATTTCTGACAAATAATGTGTTAATAAATACTTCCACAGAAATCTATTAAAATATGATTTCTTATCGTCTAAATCAGCTTGAAAACATTTGCCTAATAAAAATCTGTTGAGAGCAGTCCCTGTCGTAGATGTGACAGCATAACATTGTAATTGATTATGGATGTGGATCTTGATTTGAAGAGCCACCTAAGATTCTGAATGGCAACATCATCATAATCACCAATCTCTTCTTCAAAGTGTTTTTTCCTCATTAGAGATGCCTGATGAGGTTCCCAATCAATATGCAGATGAGAAGCACATCAATTTATCTTGATTCCTCCATCGTCTTTTTTAAAGATAGGTTGATCCTGCTGAAACGCTAGAGCGATGATCTCGGCAGGAGTACGCTCCATTCCGCTTCTCATGAGTACACTGAATCATGCACGGTCTGATCAAAGTTTGCATTCTGAGCATGATAAATGTGAGTTTGTTTTTTTGTTTTTTATGAAAGGGCCATTATATAAAACTTTCCAAACTGTTGCTAATTGCCAGAGAAAATCTTTGTCCAATTTACAGTCATTCTGGATTAAACAGGGCAGGAACAACCACAGTGGGGCTTTGAAATAGATCCACTCATGTTGTTTGAATTACATCCTCGATGAATCGTTTCAAGGGCTGGTGGTATGGTTGTTGCTTCAAAGCAAAAAGGCCTCCAGTTTGAATCCCGACTGGGTGCTTTTCTGCACCGAACAGGACTAAATGGTATAGAAAATGGATGAATGGATGAATAGTTTCACTCTGAGTTACTGGCTTTGATTATTATTATAGATAATTCATTTTAACCCAGTAATTGCAACAATAGATAACTTGAATGAAAGACTCAAAGCTGATAATAAGAATTATTTAATGTGTGCTTTGTTGGTAAAGATCTGTACTGTTTGATTTATTCTAGCTCCACTTTTGAATAGTTTGGCCTGGAGAAGGATTGAAACACTGGTAAAGGAACTCATTTAGCTCTTTATTTTGTCTATTCAATGACTAACAAAGCTGCCAGTTTATTCCTATTTGTGGTTTCTGCATAGTCGCCACTTTTGTCATTATCACTGGATGATTCCATGAATAAATCCATAACCTGGGAAGGCTGTGTCTCAGTTTTCCGGAAGAATAAGCCAACATTACATTTGGGAGTGTGGAATCAAGGCCAAGTGAAAGTGTCGGAAGTCAAATTATTAATATCAAGAAAGAAGGAGCTTTCTCGGTATCTATCATGGCTGAACTGAAGGCCTTTGAGACGGCAGTGAGAGGAGCTTGAAGTGACTTAGTGGATAACACATCGGTACCATCCAAAGTGGGGCTAAGCGTTACAAGAGTGAAGGATCAATTAATCACGCTTTGCTTTCTGAGCGTCGGAAAATTTGCTTCATCACAGATATAGTATTTAATTGATGTTCCATCTGTAAAAAGTACAGTCAAAAGAAGGTTGTCAAGCGTTGGGCTCAGAGGACGAGTAATGTCTCTAAAGCAGCTCTCAGGAAGGGAAATGAGGCCAACAGTTGGCGCTGACCCAGACACACCAGCATTTCTTTGCAGATGATTTGAATTGAGCCCTATTTACTGATGAGTCCTAGTTTTAAATTTATAGCAGTGAAGTGAGTGCATGTGAGGAGCTGAACTAGAAAAAAGAATGAGACAGCACTAAATCAGTGTTTGGAATTTTTAAGTCTCCATGCTAGCCCCACCCCATCAAAAGAAAACCAGCATTGATTCTTCAGAGACATGCTTCATCTTCCTCTTATAAGCATATTTGTAGACAAAGGGTTCTTTGGCAGCAGGATAAAGGGCTCAAACACAATGTAAACTTGATAAACTTAATCTTGAGGACTACTACTACTGTATGGAGAGCTGTTGACATGCATTAACCTTTGGCCCCAGTTTTAGCTTCTATTGGTTCTGTAATTATGGAAATCATTATGGTGAGATTCAGATGGAAGTGGTATTGAAATGATTGAAAAAATAGCATAACATAATAGCAAGAAACATTATTTTACAGAAAAATTAGCTTTAAAAAACAGCAGAGCAGGGAATTAAAGGGTTAAATGGGCCCAGGGAGGCCACACAGGATGATAGTTCTTTTTTGTGTACATTTAGAAAAGGTCCATGTTGAAATTCAATTGAATGAAAGGAAAAACAGACATTTGAAGGAAATCACAATATAACATACGGTATTCATTCTTTTAACCAAGGTAAGAAAGGGTTTTATCTTAATGGCCTCTCCTGCAGCAGGATTTACAAGGACACACTTCTCATGAATTAATAAGCACCCCATCCTGTGAAGCTAACAGGGTTGTTGTTATTTTTTCTAAATATCATGTTAATAATTTGTTCACGTTAGATCGTGTTAAACATAGTCTTCTGCTGTTTCCATCTCAAATGGTGTGTTTTCTTTTTCTTCTTCCCTCCATGCAGATGGCTTCTTTGTTTCTGTTTCATGCTCAATATTCTGACCGGCCTTGAAAGGCCAGTTCACAGAGCTACTGGAATCTCTTTCCCGAGCAATTCAGTGGTTTGTACCGCTACATGATTTCTTTCATCTTTGACCTCAGCTTACTCCACGCACACTCCCCGGTTTTCTGTGGTATGGATTAAGCCGATCCTTTGTCAGGAGATCTGATTCTCTGTTCGGGGGAGTGAGTTATTGAAGTGGAAACCACCAGCTCAGCAAACACGACTAAAGAGACAGATGAAGCCTCCCTCATACTCCAGCTTTCTCATCAACCTCAAACCTTAGAATTTACTTCCTGTCAGGCAGCCATCCCAGTGCAGCATCGAGGGGGCAAAGCAGCACAGATTATGACACCCGAGCCAAGAGAGTGATTCATGCCTGCTCACACCTCCGCTCAAGTTAGGCATCTAATGAAGAATAAACTGAACTCAAATTCCAAACTGAGCTCAGTCACAGGGAAAACAATCCTCTATGCTTCTTCTGCCTGCTTGCGAATACTCCCTCCTCTGTTTTTTTTATATTGCGGTGGCATCCAAGTTTTGGGTTATGATTCAGTTAACATGCCAAATGTTGCAAAGCAACTGTTTGAATAAGCACAAATTTAGCATAAAGGCTGAATCATGTAAACCCTGATGTTGAGTGCAAAACCTTCCATTAACAAGAGCTAGCTTACTGATGACGGGTTTTTCTGAGGTCAGGCTCGCTTGACGCCAGCAGAAAGCATGAATCACAAGTGCTGTAAGAAATCCCCGAGATTTTTCCTTTCGTCAATCAACAGATAGGAGGCAAACATGGTAAACAAAGAAAAAATGGGAGGTAGAGGAGAAATGTACTTTTTGCTTTAGATACTACTTAGCAGGATGGAGGCTTGGCTTTTTCCTTCAACCCTTTCACGGATATTGTCAATACATGGCCATACAAATCATTTCCAGTCCAGGTCATATCATTAAGCACAATCCCAATCGAGCTGTCAAACCACCCCCGAGATCTGCACTTTTGAGAAAAACCCTGCAAAAGTTCTTCCAGCCCTATTACAAGTTTCCAAAGAGTCAGCCTGTCTGACTCTACAGAGGAAGCAGGGGTAAAGTATTCAGAGACTGGGACAAAAACAGACCATATACACTGACAAGTTCATGTTGTCTAAAAAAAAAGGTATCTTAGCAAGAGGGATCTTTTCATTCTATTCCTTCTTACAGGAGAGATTGATGACAACTAACATGCTAAACCTCTGCAGAGTATTCTAAGAAAAATGATGGAGACCTTTACGGTACATTCACTCAGCAGGAGTAATCAAGCCGGCTTCTATATTTGGTCGGTCTCCAGGCGTCAGGTGAGCATAAGTTTTTGCGGCAGCTGTTAATGTTTGTTCCCAGCTTCCTGTTTAAGCACTCAGATGATTAAGCACAATTATGAAAGCAACTGGGCACCTTTTTTTATGTACTTCATCCAGATAAAAATGTATCTGTCAGATTTTAATGATTATTTCTTTTAGTTTTCATTCATTATTTGATAATTATTCATGATGGATGGTAATGTTTGATGCAGTCATCAGCTCATCACTTTTTGGATTACGCCAGCCTTTCAGCAGATTTTTCTGTACAGTCTCAGGTATGGGGAGAATAATTTTGGAAGAGTCAGCATAGTTTTCTTGTTTTTGAGGATGAGTTCCTGAATTCAAACCCAGGAGTGAAAAGAAGTGGTTGAACTTTCCACAGTCCTAAACAAGCAAAAGCAGAGCTAGATATAGGATGTAAAAGGAGAGTTCAGAGGAGCGGAAAAAAGAGGACACAACAAAGAGTTTGAACCACGAACAAACTAATTGATGACATTTTTTATTCAAGCCGCTGGGAAGTTTGTGTGTTTGGTCGATGTTTGAGGGCGTTTATTAGTCCAGTCTCCCTCTGAATGATCATTTGGACTCTCTCTGCGGACAGTAACGGCACAATTTTTTCTCTCTGTGTTGCCGACATGGGCTGGAGGCTGTAAAACTTAAAGACAGCTTCAGAGCCCTCTAACTACTTCCATAAGATAAAGCCGTCATTACAACAGACTGTTGCACTTTCTTGAGGGAGGATTCAGTCTTATCTTCAGTGTATGAAGTGCCGCAAAAGAGGATTCTGAGCACCTATTAGAGATTCTAAGCACCTATTAGTGTTATCTCTGTCAGTGTCTCATATTTTTTTTTTAAGTCATATGTTTTGTAAACTGGATATTATTTGGAAGGGGCTTGTCTTTATGTTGGCATCTATAAATACAAAGCATTTTTTAAGGGCTTTGGAGAGCTATTCTTCAATGAACTCATAATTGCACCTGACAGCCCTTTCCTTGTTTTTGTGGCAGCTTTATAATTTACGTTGTATTGGCTCTTATGACCACTGCTAGAGTCTCTTTAATCCAAAAGGAAATCATCTTGAGGGGAATTCCTCTGAGAGCAGAAGAAACATGTTTGCAAATTATTCTAAATTAATTTCGCATTCAGTGTAGTAATTTATAGATATTTAAAGCCAAACTGTATTATGTTACAGGAAAACAAAATACAAAAAGTGTCCACAGAGTCATGAAGTTTTCCGTTTTTGCACAGACTTTTTTTTCATTATTTGGAAAACCTTTTAAAAATAAAAGTGATTACCCAACACAATTTTACAGTAACCTAACAGTAGTATAATTGGGGTGTTTTTTTTGGTCTTTCTAAGTAAAACTTTACAACCTGCCACATGTTTTTATTGTTGAACAGGCCAGCGATGGCTAGCTTAGTTTAGGACAGTGGCTGCCTCAGATTACACTGTTAGTTCAGACTACATCCTTTAAATCCAATTAATACATTTGTTTCTGAATAAACAGAGAAACTAGAAGGTGCAGACACTTATTTTGGTAATGAATGTGTCCACATTGCCATGTGAGAAAATATGTGTTTCTTAACGAGACCCATTTCTGTACCAAGGTCGTTTATTTATGTTATCCACATATTTGCATGAAAAAAATAAAAGTTTTTTAGTTTTGGATGTTGCGAGTCAAAGTGAGTACTACAGAGACTTCTAGTGTGTTTAGGATTCAGGGTCTGGCCTTTCGCTGGCCTGGATCCACAGTCTTCATCTGTTCTTGGCTGTGATTCATTCACAATATTGAACATTTTCCCTCCGTCCTTTTTTTTCTTTTTCTTGGATGGTTCAGTTTGCTGCCTTGTCATCTCTGTTCAGGAGCTTTTCTCTGCCAAACAAACCAGAATAAGCCTTGAATGCTTTCTGGCTGGACATGCACCCCTTCTAGCTTGTCGTAGCCCAAGTGGTTCAGATGCTGGTTCAGGGCTCATGCTGGAGCCTGTTAAGAGTCTCATGCTAAAAGCTAGTGTGATTTTTCTACTGCCAGAGAGCTGCTCCAGAGCAACGCTGTTATGTGTCTTTTGAGGATGACCACAGTGCAGGGAGACAACAGAATGCAGTGTAAAAAATCTAGTCTCCCCAAAATCATATCTCTGGGATGTCTAGAGATAATTTCTTATCTCTAAATTAATCCACAATTAAGTCTTGAAGAGCAGAATTTGATACCAGCTTTGACACACTTATGCAGCGTTGTCCACTATCCAGCCAAGCATGAATCACAATTCCTGTAGTAAACTATGACAAAGCCTTTTTGTATGTTCATGCAGTATGAAACATGCTTCAAAAATATGTCATTTTTCATTATTCATAACCAGCTTTCGGCCGGAACATACACAGATGCACGGGTTCTCTGTTAGTAATCCCCCAATATTGCATTGGCCACCCCAGACTGTGAGAATAAATGGCATTATCAGCTGAAATGTGACATGCAATTAAGCCTATAGAGAAATGGCAGTTAATTTCCCAAGTTTTTTTTTTTTTTTTTGTATCTCACGTCTGTACATTTATAGAGTTTAAAGGCACAGGCGGAGGAAGGTCAAGGCTGTGTGGAAGACAGCTGCTGGCTGCTTTTCATCTTAACGTTTCTTTCAATAGTTTTCTGACGACCACAAGCCCTCGGTGACCCCTGTACTTTAAAGGTTGATTAATCACACTGCGAGCCCTCGTGAAACTCTCATTCTAATTGCAGCCTAGCTTCTCTCCTCACCTGGCTATGCTTCACACTTATTGCCAGGATGAAAGTATTTTCCAATGTCAAACGTGTGGTTTTATGTTACATCATAAATGTGCACCAGTTAAGCATTTATTAGCATCTACTGCTTTGTAATTATTGCATTTAGCTCACTTTGCACACAGAGTTGTTACAGGCAGTACAGCCAATCGTTTGCATCACTCTGGGATCAATTAAGCATTTTAACATGGATAATGAGTGTCTTGGTTCTGTTTATTTTGCTGTGTACTTAAAATGTCAACATTAGTTTGCTTTATAATGAGAATTTTGAGACTGAGAGGAAGTGGCTAATCCAGTCCAAGACCGTAAAATAAGTTGCAGATAGAACATAACCAAATATTGAGAACGGATCAGTGTAAAAATTGACAAGTGGTAGACTTTTCAGTGTTTCAGGGTGTACAAATGCACACCCTAATGTGAAAAATGAGGGTAAGTTTAAGTTATTCTTCAAATTCACAGATGAAGCTTAAAGGAAAATATGGCATCTGATAGATGCCAGTCAAATATGGTGACTTTCTCACCATATTTCCAACTCAAAACACTTTCATCTGTACACAGATGACTTGGGAAACATTCCTGATTCAGTCTGATTTAAGTGTTTAGTATTGCAGCTTATGTTTTACTCATGGGACTTACTGTTGCTGTTCCAAATCACAGTACATCGCTTCCCTGAGGCCATTAAATACTACTTGTTAATATAGATGTTAAAAACTTTTGAATTTTTGACAAAGAATGCAAGATGCTTTGGATAAATCTTATTTTTGCACCCTATTGTTGACAGGAGGCATCACCAAATATTGTTGTAAGTGAAAGTGCAAGTAAGTGAAGCATACATATCACAGTTTGAATAAGAATATAAAAAATATGGTTGTTTTTTGGGCAGAGAAACTATCGCTACTTATTTTTTTTCTTCCAGGAACAAGAAATAAAAGAATAAATCAGGCACATCATTTAAAACAGAGGAATCCCCTTGAAAATCAATAAGCTTAGCCAACGGGAATGGTGGGTCAAGTTGTTGCCAGGAGCTTACCTCTTTTTTTCAGATACTTCCTCAACAAGATATACATGCGAGCAGATGACCTTTGAGCTGCACCACAGTCTATTTTACAACACCATCTACAAAAAGTGCTGTAATGAATTTCCTTGTCACTTGCACCTCATCTGTTCCCATAGGCTGCTGCATCCTACCCCCCCGACAGGGCTGCCTCTGTGACTGCACTTTAATAAGGCGATGGAATCTTTGGCAGCATTAGCCATAGAGACACTGGTGATTGAGTGCAGGTGCCAATGCTAAAACCTCCCCGCACTGGACTGATGGCTGATGAGTAACTTATTTGATAGAGGGCAATGTCACTGTGCTGTTTCATAGAAATACCAAAAACTAAATAAATAAATCACTCCGTATCACTGTGGGCGGATGCTGGAGCTTTTGTTCTCCGAAAGTTCAACTCAAAGTGTATTTTCCGACCCCCCTGCTGGTGTAAAGGGCAACTCTTAATTCGGCTTGCACTTGAATTGTTTTTCTGAATAAAGATCTTGATACTAAAGCATGCTGAGGATGGGAGGAGGGGGGCGCCTAAAAGTCAATATTCATCATCACTTCAGTGCATGAGTGCACGGGTTAATTAATAATTAACTAAATCCCCCCCTACGACCTTTTTCCTTTAAAACAGCATTGGCAATGAGGATGGGATGGGGGATGGTCCCTGCATACGCTTTAAAAGACTGCCATGAAATGTATGATAAAATATGAAAAGGAATGTTCTGTGCTAAATTAATGAAGAATATATAGATTGGCAGGACCATCAAGGATTCAACATATTTGCCTCATCAGCCAAAGGGTCCTGCTTTGACCACTAAGGTATGTCATCGCATAGTCGATGTAAATGCTTGCACTAAGAAGCTCGAGGACAACCAACAGTGAAGCAAGCAGCTCTGTTAATCTATACAACTTTGATGGGTGTGTCCACATACACAGTCACATCTTTGACCCCATTAAAAGGTTTTGTTAGAAAAAAAAAATTATAAGGAAATTTAGTCAAAATGCAAGCCTCAATGAGTCTCTGCGACACAACATGTATTATAAGATGAAAAAAAACAGCTGTAAAAACAGATTCAAAGGACATTTAAAACCCTGTTCTCCTGAGCAAACTCAACTAATACAGTACAGTAACGGGGTATAAGGGCCCACAAATGAGAAAAAAGATTTCAAGATTAAAGGAATTTGTTGAGCCTAATGTCAGACTCCCTCAAAAAATTTGTAAATTTGCTTTATTATGTAAAAAAATACAAATAAAAAAATAAATCAAGAGTAAAATCAAAATGCTTCTTTTTTTAAAATATGGTGAAGAAAAAAAACAAGAAGAAAGCTGGCAGACAATAATAAGAATATCAACAATGAACATGAAAGTTGTCGTTGAAGTTGAATCATTGAGATTAAACCAGCATCATGTCAGTTGACCTACCTTATGTCTCAAATTTTCCAAGTATATAACAATGAGGTGCAATAGATTGGATTATAGGAAGTTTAACTGATTAAAAATAAGGAGTTAAGGCCATTGCACAGGGTTCCAAAAGCTCTATCAACCACCACATTAAGAGCAAAACATTCATAACCGGTCAATTCAACACTAGCAAAAAGGTTTAGACCAAAACAAGCAAAAATATGGGAATTGAAGTAGGTTTTAATAAAAAAGAATACTACAAAAATAATCAAATAATCAAGGACCCTAATTACCTCATCTTTTCCATAGTTTTCAAAAATGTCTGAAAAATAACTTTACGGATTTTTTAGGATAAAGATAAAGTTGAAATGATAATCAGTTGAAAAAGCTTTGAAGTGAAGTAGAATGCCATTTGAGATAATGTATGTTTACAAAAATAGATGTCAAAGCTTCTATAAGATGAAAATAGGCCAGATCTCTGTTGCATAGCAATTGGTGCTTGTTATATAATATTTAGGTTTTGAAATAATAGAAAATAAACAAATCCGAAATGTAAAAGACTTTTTAAAGTGCTAACTTTTTATCTTTTTATCTTCGGGTTTACAGTGGGTGATGTGTTGGTCTGTGCTAGTGACAATGGAAGGCTGAGCTGACTCATTTTTTTCCCTGCTTCCAGCTCACCAACTTAAATCTGAAGCAATTCTGCTGAAAAGTGTGGTGTCAGACTCCTGAGTCTGTCTTGTTCTCTGTCGCTGTTGCCTGGCTGCCCTGAAATTACATGCAGTTTTTGTCACAGTGGTGAGGATATGCATCTGTGTGTGTCAACCCGTGCAGGGGGGTGGACTCACAACCCTGATTGATACAGAGCTCCGCTGCCCCCCCCCCGCAGGTCTTTGTGAGCCCCTCTCGTCTGACAGCGAGAAGCCACAAATGCAGGGTTGTGAATCATAACAGAGATGACGGTGGCTCTCCTAAGATAACACAGAGAGGAACAGGAGCGACATTGAAAACCGGCCTATAAAGCTTTCATTCAAGCTCCTGGCAAATATCCCCCGTAGCCCCACAAGTGCACCTGCCACTGCTTAGAGGACCAATGCAGAACCAGAGAGGGAAATCAGGACACAGTCACTAAAAAGACCGAGGGGGGTGGACCAGAGGCTTTGCGCGTGTGTGACACTGGCCAGCCAGTGTTGTTGTTTTTCTATTGGATAGTAAAGCTAAAGACTGATGTGGACAGCAACATTAGCAGACTGAGTTATTAAGCCACTGAAGGTAGGCTATTATATGAGAGAATTTATCCTGAGAGAAACGATGACTTAAAACACCACTCAACTTCCTTACAGCCAGTAGCCATACACACCTATTGTGCTCCAAAAATGGCCTTTCCAGTCTTCTGCTTCTGTAGATTTTAATGTAAAGTTATTCATGTAATTTAGGGAAATGGACTGCATTTCAGGAACTTGTTTAAAGACTATTTCTTGCATTATCCTGAAGGGAAACTTTGGGGCAGCTGTGGGTCTTTGCAGTCAACCATACAATAAGACATTCATGCCTGGTTAACTGTAAAATGATTAAAATAAACATCCGCATTTATCATGGTCAATAACCAGAAGAAAAAAAAAACAACTCAAAGAGCTGCAATGCAATTAGGTTTATGGCAGTATAACTCTGGCTCTACCGCTCACTCAGAATGGAGAGATGTAGAAATGTTTCAAATGTCAGCCCGACCAACAGCTGCCAAAATAGACCTAGATGGAATGCAGCATGATGGCCAGTTGCATTTTGAATGGGAAGAGTGGCTTTTGCATTTTAATCTGGAGGAAATCCTGTGAAACATTAGCATCTTCCACCTGCTTTCTGGGCTTGCCGAGGGGCATTGTGGGGAAATGTAGGTCACTACCAGTTCAAGTTGAGTGAAAGAACACAAAGCCAACCCTATACTTTTGGAACAAAAAGTATAGGGACAGCTTTTCTTTTGGAAAAAAAAATGCTCAGAACCAGAAAATCCCATCACAGGGCTAAAAAGTGTCAACGTTTATGCCTTTTTATTCATTTCTTTACACTAAAATAAGAGTGGGATTAGATGTCAGCCTGTACCCACTCTGAGTCTGTAAACAAGAATGCAGAGAAAGATCATTGGCATTCAGAGGACTGGGGGGCATTAATCGCACCATGAGCTTCAGTAAGAGTTGCCAGGGTCAAATTAGGATGCAAATTAAAACTAAACCCAATTCAATAAATTGAGTGCGCTAACAGGAGTACATCAAGGTTGATTTGAATGATGTCTGCTTCCCAGTGTAGTGTGTGATTATGCGTCTTTGGACAGTTAATGAAAATGCCTTGTGTTTACCCCCCTGACATTTTAAAATCATTCAGTTGTCAGCGCAATTAGAAAGCTTGAGCTACTTCTGCCAGAATCTTTAGCTAAAGAAATTAAATGTTTACCTTGCGCTCCATCAGACAAAGAGTGGCTCTGTATACATTGCTTTAGCATTTACTTTTAAAGGTGCTCTAACCACAATGGCTCATTTGATGAAAGGACAGACAAAGTTTTCACCCTTTGGATTGTTTTTATCAAATTGCTTCTGGCAAACCCCCCATCAATCCTTTGCAGAGCTTGTGCTTATCTTTGTGGCGTTTGGGTCTCATCCTGACACAGTTGACTTCCTTATGCCTCAAACTAATCCAGGAAAAGACTTCTCCCTCAAATGAAAAGGAAATAACAAAGTACCTACTGAGAACATGAAATCCAAAGCAATTGAATAAGACAAAAAAAGCATCTCTACCCAAAACTCTTACCTTCCTACTAAAGTTTGGGAGAAATCTCCTAACCATGTTTGTTATAGTGCTATTTAGATGTCCCAATTACTGATGTGCCGATTAGTTTTCTCAATAATGGCCACCCCAAGGATTAACACATTAGTGTGAGCCTGTATTAAAATATATTAGCCCTTCATTTAGGCTCTGTGGCTTAAACTCCTGCTCCCTACGGGTCGCATATGCTCTTTATCTATTTCATTATGATGAAACAGAGAGAGCTGGAGGGCACAACTCTGCTCAGGGCAGATAAGGATGCGTCGGCGTTAAATAAGAGACAATGTCAAGGATTTATTAGGAGCTTACACCTTCTTGTTTTAACTTTGTTTGTCATTCCATCTGTTTATCGGTCTATCAGGATCTCTGCTGAATGAGACGATCCAATTTATATTCCCAGAAATGGTGAACAACATAATTCAGGGGGGTTACCTTGTCTTATAATGTTTGATTAAGTAAATCAAATGGGCTTAATCAAAACAACCTATGTCTAAATATGTAGGATTGATCAGAATCAGTTAATTTTGACTTTGATGAATGGAAACTGTATTTGCCAGTAAAATGAAGCTCTAATGCATGTATCATGTCACCAGAGCCGAATATTCAAAATATTCCCAACACACACTCCCTAAAATTCTCCTGAAAGAGTCTTAATGACAGTCTTTTTTTTTCCAGCAGTTACTGTAAAAACAGCATTCACTTTTCCATGCCCTTCTCAGGCAAAGTGAGTTGCTTTGGTCGGGGTGAATTTGAATATAAGTCAATTGTCGGAACAATATATTGAATCTGAGAAATAAAACATTATTTTCTGATTATTTAGCAGCATTTGTATTCCATTGCACTGTTAAAAAACACCCATGTCTCAGCGCAGTCATGAAGGCAGAGTGCAACATTAGCAGGTTTTATCGAAACACTGCTAAAATGTGTTTCATTTTCTCCAGTTAGTCTTGACTTCTCTCCCCATGCTGGAACTTAGCCACCAACAATGATTTTTCCCAGACCACAACTGACTCATTTGCAAAGTCCTCGTACAACCATAGAACCACAGTGGGAACAATCAGGTCTGGAATAATGTCTGCATTTAGTCTTTTCTCTTTTAAAAACAAGAGACAAGAGAATGAGATACCCAAAGCACAACATTGCACAGCAGAATTGCTTCACGTGATGTCCCACTAACCGAGCAGCTCATAACGGGACCCTGTTTGGTAAATACAGCACGCTGTAGGTGTTCGCCGTGCGTCAGGGTTGACCTAAATAATTCAGATGATGAATAGCTGGAAACAAAGGTTCAGTATAATCACACCATGCACCTGACTCTGGGCAGCTGTGTGTCCAGTCGGTCCTCGCCCAACCCCGGTTTCTGCCGGTACTGCACTGGCACACGCCCCACCCACCCCTCCCCACCCTTCCTGCTTGTGTTCGCTGGCGCTTGTTCCTAAAAGTAAAGTGCTATTTTAGGAGCAAGGTAACAATCAACATGGCCAAGATCATTAGCCTCAGCGTTCCCCATGGGCAAGACACAGAAAATAACTTTCCTCTTTCCCTGGCATCTGCAGATTCTGGGAAAATGAAGACATACAGCCCCCAGGTCCAACGGCCTGCTCAAGGTAACCTCTGCTGTCAGCACACATTTACTAATGTGGCCTGTCGAGTAGAGGTGTGGGGGGGGGGCACCGGGAGAGGAAAAAATGATATGCCACCGAGGTAATGCCCCACCCTTGATGTATTAATAAATAAATACCTCTGCCCGATCCCATTTCATTTCCATCAGTAAATGAGCTGCTTTGAAATCCACCATGGGTCGTTAGAAACAATAACACAGTTTCCCTGCAGACGTCCACTGGGTATTTTGTGCCAACATGAAGTTTTTTCTGCCCGTCTTTTCGCTATTTTAGTCCACAAGGAAAAGATATAACCTTTTTAGATATTATAAACATTATTTACTTCGGAAAAAAAAAAAAAATTGTAGTTGGAGAAAATTGTATCAATATACTTTCCCAACTTGTTGGATAACAGGGGAGTTAAACTTCCATTTTGAGTTGTTCCCTTTTTTAATTTAAACTTTGATTGTCAGCAAACTGATGATAACAAATCCTCCCTTTAGGTGATTAGGACTCTATCTGGAAACCTGGATGAGGAGGGTACAGTCATCAAATCAAGCAGTTACTGCTAATCAAATCAGCAGCTGAATATCCAGAACTTGTCTTTTTAGAAGATCCATCCATTTGAAAAGGCACAGCTATCATTAAAGTTAGTAATGGCACTTGTAATCTATCGTGACAAGCCCACCTGTCTGCAGTGCCAACCTATATCCAGAGGGCTACAATCTGCTCATATGAAAAAGAAAACGTATTGTGCTTTTTTTTTTCTTTCAGCTTCCTCCTCAAATTCTTTGCTCTGGTTCATGAATTCACTCATATTGCTTCTGGTTCCTATTTATTGGAAGGATAATGGATTATATGATAGTGAGGTGCCTTAATTCAACATTTACTTTCAGAGAGCTAACAGGAACTGCCATTCCTTAGTAACATTGTGCTTTATACACACGAGGAAGCAGGCTGCAGGCTCTGGCTGCAGGCTGTTTTTAGAATGTATGCTGTGTAACTATTAGGCATACGCTTCCACTGTTACATGTGTCTGCATTTTTTATACTCACGGTTGACTCTTCCCACACGTTTTCAGCACCATGGACAGCTACACTGAGACGGATGACTGCAGGAATGCTCTTAGTTCAAATAAACAAACTTCTGCTAAGGAATCATGCATCACTTTTTATGCAAATAGCCAGTAATGTAATCTGTTAGATGTTCAAAACTATTTAAGCAGAACTGTGACCTAGGGTATCCTATTTTTTAGAAACTTGAATTCTTTATGATTTTATGTCATGCAGGTTTGAAATGTACAGATACCAAATCCTGTGTTGTTTTTAAGAAAGAGCGACTATTTAATGTGATGTGTTATATGTTATACTTATCAGCTTTATGTTTTAAAGAGTTTTAAACATGAACATTAAGTGGGAGCAGCTGTGGCTCAGGATTAAGCACAATGGCCAATGACCAATGGCTGGACCAGATGTTTGATCCCAGGCTGCGTGTCGAAGTGTTTTTTGGAAAATCATTGAACCCCCAGTTTCCTTTACGCAGCCTTAGATGGGGTGTGATGTTCTGTGTCCTGTCTGTGCTGGTCCCAAGCCCAGATAAATAAAAGGGTTGGGTGAGGAAGGTCATCTGGCATAAAAACTCCTTGCGACGACCGTTGATGGGAAACACCGAAAAGCGAAAATGACCTAAGTCTAACGGGGGGAAAGTCTTTTAGTCTGCAGTGTTTCTACAGTGGAGTGGCCTTAATTCCATTTGTGGAAACTGCAATTCATGACCTGGTTACTCCACTAACCTAGTTTTTGTTCACACATCCCATGTTGAGGTTTTTGGCAAAGAAAAAGGTCAGTTTAGCATTCTATAATTAACTCTATTCAACACAGTTGTACATCCTGTGTATCTTACTTTCTTATTGGTTAATATTAATCCATATTGTGGAAAAAATATTTGAAAGTTTTGTAAATGTGAATACCCTGACGTGACCATTTCTAGGTGTATACATTTTTATCTCATGTTGAAATCTGGGCTTTTTATTTTCTCTTTGGGTCTGTTTTAGCTCAGTGAAACCAATATTTTTCTTTACAAATATGTATGAAAGAAAATTTTAAAACCTATACAATCTAACATTTACACGAAACATTGACTTCATATTACCCTCCTATTACCTCAGTACCTTCAAGAGTTTGTGCAGGTTTACTTTTTTGTTTGCTAGGACATGCTGGAGTCAGCCTGTATCAATGGATTTTGTGGGGTTAGTCCATCTCTACTGTGAAACTTGAATGGTCTGAGGCCCATGATATCATTACCATGTTTGCTCCAAATCAATCAGCTCCATTCAATGTCTGCTCAACTGTCAAAAGTAGCAAGGGAGGGTTGTAAAAATGAGGCTGGACATCGTCTCTTTTTGTTGAGAGTATTTTTAATACCACACAGTTGCATGACATGACTGCAAAGGAAGTAAGACAACAAAGAAGCCACTTCCTTATTAAACTAGGAGGAACATGTGGAATGTCTGTCATCTGGTTCCCTCTCTGGACGAATACTGGATATTTCAGATTTAGTTGGAGTTACTACTTTGGACCTTTTGGGTAATGAAGGACTGAAATGACCTAAATTGGTCATTTTCCTTCTGGGTATCTGAATAGGAAGCCTGTTCTGCAATGCTTACTTTGTACATGTACTCATTAATATGTTGCACATTTTCCTCTGTTTTTATGGTGTCATTTATAAAAAACAAAGGTAAGAGTAGGAGTAGGAGTGATACTATATTTGTAAGAACTTAAACATATGTAAGTTCAGCTGAATTATATCGACATGAACATGAGCTCACGTTAGAGAAATCAAAACGAACTTGGTTTAGAAGTTGCACCTCTCCAGGCAAAGCTTTTCCTTTTGCAGTGAAAATATCTCACTGAGACTAAAGGCTTAAAAGAGACTTTCTATGTGAGTTGGGGGGATTTCTGTCTCATGCATTGACCAGTGTAACCTTTTATCTTTGAGTTCCCCCTCAGCTCCTCAATGTAAAGCCTGAAGTCCATCAATTGATGTTATTAATATTCACATTTCAGCCTCTAATTGAAACTCATTTTAATGCATTTCAGCTCCACCATGTTGAAATGTCAACGCTTTTCATGTACGGACTGCATCATTTCAAGGTATCATTGTTTTTTGTCACCCAGTTGGATCTTATCTCTTTGTTAGGACAGGGACAAGATGTCCCAAAAGGCTTCTTCAATTTGGAGCCTTCCAGGACTATTGTTCAAAATGAGAGCAAAAGCTGTGGTGATGAAACTCAAGGAAGCTATTATGAAGCTGAAAACAAGAATGAAACAGGAAGAGCCATTTGTCATTTCTTAGGATTCTAAGGGACTAAAATGACAAGGAAGACCCCCACTGCTGACGACATAAGAGTTTTCACTGTGGGAAATAAAAACTCTCAAACAGCCGTTCAGCAGTTCAGACACAGCCTTTGGGAGGCCAGAGAATGTTGGAGAACGCTATCTGCAGAAATACAGGGAATACATTTAAAAATGCAAAGCCACAATGGCAGGATGGCAATTCCTCAAAAAAAGTCCTGTGCTATGGAGAGAGGTAACTAAGATAAACCAGTGGTAGACACTTAACTTCTAAATGAAAGAACTCAAATGTATGAAAATTCAGCCAGACTCTGGAATGTGCCCTTAAATCCCATCTGAATAGCTTGGTTTAGATTTTTATACTTAACAGAGGAGTTAACTCGAAGAAAAATATGCCATTTTGATATGGTTCTCACTTGTTGGAGGTAGATTATGCCATGAATAAAAATCTGATTTCTTTTGAAAATGTTGAGTTCCATGTATAAATATATCTCAGGGCCATTGTTAACACTCATTAAACATTCAGTATTAGCGATACATCGTAGTGTGTCATGTAGGCATGCAAGATATAGATATGCATGACGTTGCCGGGAGGAACAAGAAAATGACAAAAATTGGAAATGGCAGCTTCCTCCGTCTAACATGGCTTTTTTGCAATCACACAGTTCAGAGAAAAGCACAAGGGATGAGACTGGGGAATCCCTCTAGCTCATATGGTACACAATATTGTTGAAATATGTTGGTCATAACTAATTAGATTGGGCAATTTTAAAACTAGTGACTCTTTGTGTCTGTTAGATTAAACTAAAAAATGTTTACAACACAGTGTAATGCAGATGTGGGCATGCTGACATCTTGCTTTTCTGCTTTTCCAGTGCTGAGGTGACAGTCAGCGTGGCAGTGAGTGATTAAACAGAAGATCACATGCAGGCTTCTTCTTTTTGCTTCTACTTTGTTTCCCATCACTTGCTCGGTTCTCCCAGTGCATCCCTGTCTTCTTGTTCCCGATGACTTTCTGTCTTTCTTCCCATCCTTTTCCCTTTGTCGTCTCCCCTTGTCTCATTTCCTTTCACCCTCCTCTTTCCTTCTAACTGACAGCAGTAAAGCTCCTTTGGGAGGTAATTAGGAAAAACTCAACAGAAACACACAGCAGCTGCTAAAAACATGGTTTCCAATACTTTTTAGTCTCTCCTTGCATGGCAATAGTAAAAGGCCACGAGTCAAGTTGGCAGGATGATGAAAGAGGGTAAGCAGGCACCACCACGACATCTTTAGGGAATGATGTTGGTGAGGGAAATGCTTCTTTGTTAATCCCATTTTTTAATGCAGTGAGGTGCTTCTGATTACTTGCTCATTTCGTGGTGTCACTCAGAGGCAAAAGGTCCTGTGGTTTATATCAAAAACTGCCCAAATTGCAAAGCAAAAGTAGAGCTAAAAGTTAATTTTTTCAGCTCCTTTAAGCAATCTGTTCACTTTACAGAGCTGCATGTTACTGGCTACATGCCTTCTCTGCAGTGTATTAAGCAAAACTGTAGGATAACATCTGAGTTAATGCACCTGATGGCCCACCTCCTACCTATGAACCTGCTGCCCTCTGGGCTGATTTCAAATGTTTTTCATCAAGCTGAATGGCCATTTGGCGCTTGCTTGGCACACTGTGAATGACCTAGTTTAAATACTTCACTTTGTGGAAATATCACCGGCTTTGAAGTTGGCTGGGTTGCTGGGTTTATGACCATGAGCCAGGTGGAAGTTCTGCATAATGAACTAAGGAACGCCTTACGTCGAGGACTAGTGAGCGTTTCTGTATTTTGAATGTCTTCAAGAAGCTGAACCCAAACAGGTTGAAACAAAAGGACTCGGAAACGCGGTTTGTAAAAGTCTCTGCCGTACAAGCTTTGTACAGAAACAAAGAATTTGGCAGTGTCAGTTGTTATTTCAAAAGAGCTCTGACAGACTCTTGTCAAACACATCCGTCGGCCTTGTTCCAATCTGTGTATGCTTTCCACCTCACAAAGTTGACTTTACAAGCAGTGTTCCATAACTCTGGTTAAAGGAATGATGTCAACATACGACTTGGCTGAGCATTGTATACATTGCCACTACCACAGGTGATAATTGTCTTTTAAATACACCCGTGTGAACAGTGCTCCCAGCTGAAAGCCAACGATATTCTCACTTTGAAAATGCCCACATGCTGATAGCAAGCAAAAGGTTTAATCTCGTGTGGGTTCTATTTATCCTTACAGCACAACAGATATAATCAATTTTCACTCCAGAATTATTGTAGACATTTCACTCTAAACCACAGTTGTTAAATGTGATGTCAAGGGAGCAAAAAGTCTGCTCGGCTAACAGGAGTGCTCTTAGTGGTGCCAGCTGCTCAAAACTATCTTGCACAAGTGTTCTATCTGTCTTGTTTTCCATTCATAAATATAATTATCCCTTAAAATCTTGACAAAGTGAATGCCTTAAAGAACTTATGACATCTAATATCTTCAAAACTGTGTCTCTGCATGAAAGATTTCCCATTAAATCAATTGTTGCAATTAACTTATATCAAGACAATTCCCCTGTTTAGTCAGAATTTCTTTAATGGTAAAGTAGGAGACAAAATTGGAGGTGGAAGAAATATAGTCTTTATTCTTCATTTCTAAGTCCCTTCAACTCAAAAGACCTAATTTTCTGTGAATATGTTAGAACTACAAAGATGCAAAGTCTGTCATTACTGAGGGTGACACAAAGCAGCTGCAGTTGTGAGTCTGTGCATCAGGGTGGACTGCCCTACTTACAAGCTGGATCGCAGAATATATAGACAAATGCAAACATTTCTATGCTCAGGAGTGTACTTTCTGCAGCACAGTTTTGACTTCAGCTTTATACACATATGCACCTCTGGGGTTTTAAACATTCATCTCTCACTGAGATAACTGAAAAGCCACAAACAATGTAGAAACACTGAGGGTTATATATCAAACAATAGATGACTTGTAGGTCAAGGAGGGCCACTGCTGAGCTCATCCTTTCCTCAAATCTCCTTAAAGCACCCTGATTTCCACTGCACTCTTCGAATGTGTGAATGGCATACCTCCTTCTTTTCTAAAGACTTCAAAGATGTATGGTGCATTAAAGCTAATGGTTTGCTCCGTCCTGCTAAAGATGAATGAATGGTGAAGCTGGAGCACTCTGTGGATGAATAGATAGCATTTGTGCAGAGAGAATGGGAGGGATGGATGGGCAGACTGTGCCAAAGAATCAAAGAAAGGATTTAGGATAGATGGCTCACCTTCTATATCCCCCTCTCTCTGTGAACTGTAAAACAGAGGACAAATATAATTGGATCACTCCCAACATTAGTAGCTGTTACTCCTGACTTGAAGTAAAAAAAACAGTAACATAGACTGCCCATGTAATTTATGGATAAAATCCCATTGTATTGTTAAAAATTAGTCTGATTTCTTGTTGTGTTAAAGAGTTGCCAAGCAAAGTCCCTGGTTATGTTTTTTTTTTTCGCTCCTCACAGTGAAGTTTTGACTTCCGTTGTGCTTGCAACCACATAAAGTGTGCCACAAGCTCTAATTAATTTTAATTTCAGGGGAACTTGTCCTGAATAAATGCACAAAGGGTAGGATTTTCAAGGCTCGCGCTTTACAACTTCAGCCACATTAATATTTTGTGCTTTGCTACTTAATCTCCGCAATACAGGATACATAATATCCAAAGCAAGCAAGTGTATTGCCTTGGGCAGCATGCTCCGTGTTCCTTTGACATCTTATGTATTCAACAGCTTTAGATGAACCATAGAAAAATGTGATAATATGCAAATGTTAAAAAGAAAAAATGACAGCCCTATTCTATTGTAATAATACAGGATTCTTTTTTTTCAAGCTAAAACTAAGATGCTATTAACTTCTTCGAGAGCAATTAACACTCATCCCTCACTGAGGTCTGTATGGAGACAATTCAATCAAACTCAGTTCACAGACGTATTTTACCACAAAACTTCACGATAGACTTCAAACCAGGGTTTAGAACTTTCCACCAGTGATCCACTTTGTGTCTTCAGCTCACGAGTCGTTTTCTGTTTGTTGTGATAAATATATGAAGCTCTGTGTCATGAAATTCACTCAGCTCGGCAATGATGAGCCAACAGTGAAAAATAGCAAAAATTAAACAAAAACCATTCAACCTTCCTTCAGAAAAGGTTTTTCTAGACGCTCACTCTCACTAAGGCAATTTCATGAAACTTTAATGTATCTTTCACCTAAAGGAAGCTATTTATTTCAGCAAACTGTTTGGAATGCAGTCTGTTGTAATTTCCAATGCACATTTTGTCTTAAATTGACTAAAAAAATACTTGTATGGTCCTTTAGTTAGTTTTCATATTGTGCATGCTCCTTCAACCCTTCATGAGATCAAAGAGACATGTGAATGATTAATGTGGAGACGTTCACGCGTTCGCCTTCAGGTAACTGTTAGTAGAGATGCTGGCAGACAGTGTATACCATATAGTGTGAGCTCTCCAAGCCCCGGGCTGATAAGCACTAAAAGAATCTTTGGCAATATAAAAGCTGCCTTTGGCCACCGCGCAGATTAGTTTGACATCTCTCAAGTGGCCTCAACTTACTGCTGCCTTTTAGCTGTCTTTAATAATCCACAAGTTTTCAGTTTTCCACTTAAGCTCCTCGGAAAAAGTAGGTAGCAATGGCGTGAAACAGTAGATGTGAAGCTTGCTGTGCGACTTTTGGCATAACAGACTCCGTGGCAGCCCCTCCCACAAAGCCTTCAATGCACTTGTGAAGGCCTTTTTTTTATTTTTCCATCAAACCTCTAGTAAAAGGTGATATTCCAATGCTGGTGAATGCAAAAGGATTCAGAGATGCAAGCTCAGACAATAAGATCGACACTTAGGAAATAAATGAATGAATGAATGCAATTTAGGATAACAATGTCCCGTGTTGTGTTTATCATATCAGGGGTACTTACATAGTAACAGCATTGCAGTGAGTTTGGTGTACAGTTTATACAACTTGTGTATAATATGCACAGCGAGCTGCTTCACTAGACTCTAGCGATTGGGTGGAAAGTGCCAAATCATTAGGTTATTTAATAGTTCATTGAGTCTCTATAGTTGGCTTGTAATTAAACAAGGTTTGATCTGTGTGAGCAGGAGGTGGCAGAAGCTCACATTAAGTGGATGAGATGGTCATAACACCTGCAAACTGCTCGGATCAACTGATTGGCAATTAATGTTCTCACCAGCTGCCACTGATGAATCCTTCTAAAATGACTTTGAAAGATGAAAACTTTTCAGCAGTACTGGCGCCGGAGACCCCAGGGTTTCTCACACAGGCCAGGTGTGGATCTTTAACTAAAAAAAAAAAAAGACGTTTTTAATGAGAACTTTGATAGTGCTTAGTTCCATTATTCTCTCATTCATCACCATAAAAAAAGAAGTTTCCTAACATGCTGCACCAATTAAAACACCAGTTGGTAGGAGTCTTAGTTTCAGAAGCTCACTGCATTTACAATGCACCCAAGAAACAAGAAATATATTCTTGTAAGGTCCCAAGATCCATTAGATTTATAGAGTATCCAATGACGTTAAGGAACCATCACAGTCCTGAATTATTGTGGAAACAGGCAAGCTGATTAGGATTTGATGCATTGCTTTATGAATTTGCTCTTTTGCTGTGGCTCTACCACAACCTGATTTAGACACGGTATATCCTTTAAACATAAATATTTTTCCGATGGTGTCAGAATGACAGAAACCGAGCAGTGGAAGAAATAAGTGATTCTGAGCATTGGTCCTTATCCTCAGCAGGGCGGCAGTCGTATCGATCATAAACACGGAAGTCCCATGAAAACAGCGAAAAGGTCAAGCTGGCGGGACTCTGTCTGCAAAATATGAAAATTTCTAACTTTCCTGTGATTCTGACCACAGTGTGCCATCTAATGTGCTGCCGGCAGGCAGATTGCATCTGGAGGAAAATATGTCGGATGGAGCTCATCATTTTCATAATAACACAATGTCAATAACACAGGTGGCAAATTTAAGAAGAAAACAATTTTGGCTATTTACACCCTGTCTTAGCACTCTCTTTATCCCTCAAGAGACGTCAAATGTCAGTGAGGTAAGATGGTAATTACTTAAAGACTGCAAATAATGTATATGTTAAAGATGTAAAGTGCTTGTTAGATCCCAGAAGACGGCTCAGTACAGCACAGCAAAAAGGATAAAATTCGGATGAGAGGCGAGGTAGCAAAAAAAGAGAGGAGAGGGGTAGTAAGTTGTGGAAAGTGGTTGCCTTCTTGTTGAAGATATCTCTTACATTACACAAAAACCAAGGCTGCACTTACTTAAAACAGTCACAAATTATGTAAATATTAATGTTTTGTGAAAAATGGACGAAAAAAACCTTATGAAGACATAATTGATTGTACAAATGTGTGTATGCATTGCTTATGTCTTTATGAGCTCAGTTTAAGGAAAGTGAAGCTGTAATCTAATAGATTTTAAAGAATTCATGCTTCCTCATAACTCTTAGAACCAATGAGAAATGTTTGGATGTTAATATGAACCCTGACCTAACAGAAGAGGATGCACAATGTCATGTTGCAAATATGGAGAGAACTGTTTCCAATATATCAATGAAACTTAGTTCTTTGTGGATGTAGCTATGAGCTTCTCTTTGATAAAGATAACATTTAGAACAGGGAAAAAAGACAGAATGAAGAAAACAGACCTGTGGGATTAACGCTGAAAAAGCAAAGGTGATTAAGATCGCTTGAGAAAAACTAGGAAGTTATTAAAATTGACAGACGGGAAACTGATAAACCACACATATTCACCACTCATAGAGATAAGGTTTGTGATGGAGGAACTGCAACTAAAGTACATAGATGTGCCTGAATATCAAAAAGCAAATATGTGCAGTTCACACAAGTAAAGACTTCAATGGCACTGCAGGAATATTGACATTAAGACATTTTAGAAGAGGAGAATCATTCCTGGTGTGGAATGGCAGACTCAAATTATTTGAAATTGACCTCATAACTTTTCCTAAAATGATGGGCAGCAACATAAGTTTCTAGAAGATGGTTCCTGACCTCCCTCCGCCTTTGAATTGTGTCAACAGACTCTTGAATGCTGCAGACAAATAAAGTGACTAATCTTCTACTTTCATATTAATGCTCAGTCTCTGATAATCAATTCATAAAGTGCCATTGATCAGTGGCACTTGGCTACACTCCCTAACCTTTGGAAGCTGAGCAGATGGATTGTTCTCAGAGTGTCTCTGCAATTTGCTCAGTTTTTCTTGAATGATTAATGATCAAGTGTAACATTTCGTTGTACTTATAAAATTCTAAAACGTAGTGATTACCAGGTGATTTTTTTTGTCCAATTTTAATGAACCATATCATTTAAAGGTATGTACTTTTCGCCCATGACTGTGGAGTGTTTGTTTCTCAACGCCTGTTCACTCCACTGAGCTATGTAATTAATTCCAAAAATAATTACGATCACATTTTAAGCAATTCTTGCATCAAAGTGCATACGTTTTGTAAATGCTATCATCTCCCAGTGGTTATGTATCTCATCAGGACCAAACAGTAAAATGAACTTAACAGACTGGATGACTTCAGGCTCACAGCAAAGTACAATATCTCGCAAACACATTCTTTAAATTATTAACACCAAAGCAAGCTTTGATCTCCTTTAACCACTTTTAAATTAAAGTTAGAGTTAAATGTTTGCTTTTTCTAAAACAAATGTACCTGTCCAGATTATATTTAGTAATCTCTAAAGTCTTGGACACAATTTTCGACCCTGTCCAGGTGAAACGGCTCATAAAGTGAGATGGGAAGCCAATCCACTGGCTGTTTAGTTGATTGTCAAAGGAAAAAGTGTGTGCGCTTGAGTCTACAGGCCAATTCAAAAAGGAGTTTCATGCTTTTTGTCACTTCTACTTCCTTTATTTCCTCTTACCTGTTTGAAACGGATCTCAGCCAGAGAAAAAGAAGTCATCTTCTCTCAGCTGACAGACAACAAGTTGCAGATGGCAGACAATGAATTTAGCGGGAGCTCTTTCACTCAGCCTTTTACCTCCCTGCTGTCGGTGTTGTTAGTTGGACCCATGACCCACGGTTCTCCTATTCAGAACCACTGGGCTGAGGGAAGGTAATCAAAATTTTGAGAGGACAGGAGAATAGGAACATTGCTGCCGTGAGGAAAGAGGGCGCTGCCCCGGAGAGAGCTATAAATGAGAAAAGGTGGATCTTGGCTGTGCTTAAGTCAGTCTCACTTCTTTCAGAAGGAGAGAATGAAGCTATGGTACTGTGTGCAGGGAGTAATGGAACAGGGAAACATAACTTCAGGGAACCCTTCCTCCTCTTCCACCCTTTTAATAAACATTTAACATTCACAGGGTGCTAAATCACTACCCACAGGAGGAGATTTTCCCCACGTCCAAATCACCTGCTGCTAACTACGGTGAACATCTTTGACAGCTGGTGTCAAGAGCACTAACCTCCTGAGACCCTGCGTCCTCATAAGAGGACACAGCATTTTTGCCTCTCTTTACCATGATACTTCTTTTTTCTTTCAACTTTGACCTCTCGGCCTCATAGCAGACGCTATCAGACACTCTAAAGTAAAATGGGTTCTATACATTTTCAACCAATAATGTTCTTATTGCGTAATTAAACATCTGTAAATAAGTAATTTGGACTGTCAGAACAAAATTTCAATAACATTTATTTAGATAAATAAACAAGCATTTTAAATATAAAGATAAACCCACTGTGCCTATACGAAGAACAACTACCTGTACCATGACAAAGTCTAGTTATTAAACTTATTAGGTCCTACTAATCCCATATATCTTGAAAAAAGCAAAAATGCACACCAAATAAAAGCTGGGGTCTTAGGAGGCTAAGAGAACATAAGACCGGGGATTCTGAAGCTAAACACAACACGTTTGTTGTTATCTGTATTTATCTTCTATCAGCATACAATGGAAGGAATACTCCAAACTCTCTGGTAAACATATTGGACATCTAGCATCAGCAGTTGCCTGAACAAAAGTGGGACTCTAAGGAAATTGATATCATAATACGCTATCACTACCAGGGTAGCTTAATGGGTCTTCCCAAGATGTCCGGCTCAGTAACAAATTGTGGGGGAATAATGAGTAAGTTTAAGCTGACGTGACGGTCCAGTGGCTCCAAAGAGTCGGACCAGAATAAAATATCTAACAGTAGTTGATGGATTGCAATGAAAATTGGTACAGATATTTTTCCTGTCAGCAGGGGCTAAACCTTATTGACTTTCTTGAGAGCCCGACTTTTCATCAAGTGCCAACGGGCTGACATTTTCAGTTTGGAGTGAAATGACTTGACAGCTCAATGGGCTGACATTGAATGTGGTTGAGTCATCTCCCATTTAGGATAACTGGCAACAACGTTTGTGATCCTGAAACTTTCAAGCCGGCATTATAAGGGCAATTTTTTAAATTTTCTTTTTATATATAATGAGATGCAAACGATGCAGAGCTGACCAATCAGAGCAGACCTGCAGCTTCGTCACTGGGGGCGCCTCCTTGTGCTTCTTTATGTACAACTGCGCAGGAGAAATGTAAGTCTTAATGTAACAAAGGAATTTGTGGCTTATATGATGCACAACGTTTTATTCACAAACATGTATCTCATGTTTCAAGTGATTTGAGCATAATGAGCCCGGTGGCCTTTAGGGTTCAGTCTTTGAGACTTTTGCTCATCAAAGATGAAGCGCTGCATTCCGTCTGCACTACTGGGAACACACAGGTCTCTGTGTTTGTATTATATTTGACTCCTGTGAGTGTTTCCACGGAGAATGTTGCATTTCTATCTAATGCATTTTTGACAAAGCCTTCCCCTTTTTTTCGTCTTTCCTTTGCTGTTCCGTAGTTCGGTGACTCACCATGAACTCCTCTGTGGTAGAACAACAAGAGCAACGGGGGTTCACCAGGAACAAGAGAGCAGCAGGCTCATTTCTGATTCAAGCTGAAGCTCCTATTTCAAACAGGGCTCAGCAAAGATAAAGTTTTATGTTTTATATGATGTAAGAAGGAATCTGTGAAGAAGGCTTTGTGCTATTCCTGTTTTATCACATCTTAAAGCTGGAGACATTCAAACATCTTCAGTTTTCAGTCATGTGACAGCAAGTTGAGATCAGTAAAATCTGGCAAATGAGTGGTTTTGTGTGAATGTGTTTTCTGCCCTTTATTTGCTCACACCTCTGGTGTAAACCACCTTTCTGCTCTTTTTTTTTTTTTTCCATCGCAAGAGCAGTCGTTTGCTGCGAGCATTCAAAAGAGTTGTCTGAAGATGACACTTTGGGATTCCTGGATACTTCTTCATGCCATTCTTGGATAAATTGGCACTTCTCTGAGAGCTACATCACTTGTAGATGATAACATCACCCACTTGAGCACAAGAGGGAACATGTTGAAGAGGTGAACCTGTAAGACAGGTTTAGATAAGACAGGTTACATCTGTCACTCCAACAGGACACCCAGTCAGATAAATATATCATATGGATATCAAGGTTTGATAAATATGAAAGTGTAAATACATGATCATACCTTTCTAGTAAAGAAATCAGTGTTTGGATGTTGAAATATGTTCATAAGGTCATCAGTTCCCATAAGAACTTATTCAGGTCGCATAATCATGGATATTTTTGTTTTGCTCGTCTAAAAGTTTTGGAACTATTTGAAATTTATTCTGCTTTCTTTGTAGATATGTGAACTAACTAACAGCTGCGATTTAGCATCTACACCTGCTGAAAATGTCCGCTTGCTTTCAATTAAATTTAAACTGCAAGATTTTAAGGAACATGACAAAACCTCCTTGAGCTATTGCATAATGAATTTTTCCCACTTTCATCTTTATCTTTTAATATGCGTGGCAATGTTTACCTCTAGAATATGTTCGTATTTGATCAAGTCCATCAGTCAGTTAAATGTAACAACGCCACTGGCTGTAATACAGGATGAATCAATCATGTTGGAATGCGTGATGGATTCACCCCGTTAAGAGCCGGGAGGTGTTTGTAGAAAAAGCCTCCATTTTTCCTTGAAACATGCCATACCTTTGCTCAGCGTAGCTTAAAATCTTCCCTCAGTCCATTTGACATGTGTTCAGAATTTTTCTGTTTTTCTCTTTTCAAACCTAAAGCTGAAAAATGTGCTTCTGGTGACACTTCCATGAAGATTTGCAGAATCACCTGTTTAGTTTCTGTGTTCATCTTGCAGGGGTACAGTCTGTTTCTCAAATATGATGCCACATATTTCATCATTTTCTGGGTGCACAGAGGGGCATTAGCTAGAGTATAATGCCCCTGCTTGATGAATCTAAAGTGATCATTGGAAATACCTCAAAACAGCTATGGAAATCAAACATTTTTGCATAAACTGTCCATTGGTGAAGGGAAACAATGTGACTGAGCAGTTTTATTAGGATGCGGTGGATGTTTACGGGACAAAAAAGGAGGATTTTTTCTGGGATAGACTAATCTCTGGAAATATCTGGGATATTATCTGGTGGAATCTTCAATAATGAAACTCAATCAGTTCCTAACCTCAATACCTGGTGAGCTTTTGGTATGTAAAAGCATTCTAAACAAATATTCAAGTACGCTCTGTCTTGATAAATCAGTCACATTTATGAGGTATTGATGTCTTAAAATCATCATAACATTACACCTCTATGTTTGTTTAAATGCCGCCTGATAGTTTGATACTCTGAACATCACATGATATCTTCTTAAATAGAATTCTTGAAATAATTGAATTCTTGATAATCATTGAAATGGATTAAGGTGTTTTTTGTTCTTTTTTCCCCAGATATGCTGTGTGTGTTCAACAGGCTGCCCTCTGCCAGAAATGAAAAAACTAAAATATATTTTTATGTGAATATAAAGATCTGCTAAATTTTTCCAACATCTGACTTTTTTCATTTCTACCTTGGTGGCAATGTTGTCCTCCAAGAAAGCCTGAAAATGTTCCGACAAAAAGCTCAGGCGTATGCAGACTTAATTTTGTGGGGGTATATATTGTCAGACTGTGACATGTCTCTCTAAACAACAAACTATATGTCAGTCTCTTCTGTGGTGTCGCATTTCACTGTTTGCAAATGCTCGCATGGCAAAGTACTTCAACCCAGCGGGGCAGGCAGTGTGTGATAAAGCTACTCTGTCAGCCGCTCGTCGGCAGTTACTGCAGCCGTTCCACATCTGTGAGTTCCTCTTTGTACACTCAGTAAAGAAACTCTTGCAGAAGCTCATTTAGAAGGAATAAAGCCACTCTCTGGAACAGCAAGTGGTCTGTTCCCAACAATGGAAAAAATCTGTGAATGAGTTTAACTTCAGTTTGGAACTTGTTTCTGCATTAAAAAAAAAAAAAAAAAGCTAACTCACAGACAAAGAGAAACTGAGCTTATGAATGTTTAATCAACACTTCCAATGTGCAGTCAAAACAGCCATTCATATTCCTCGAGTCGATCCACTGAGGATGTGAGGAGGCTGATCTATGTTTAGCCATGCAAATGTAGGGATTAAAACTTCAGGCTAGGAGGGAGAGCGATGAAGAGCTTGCTGCTGAATTAGTTATTCCCAAAGGAATGCCTTTGCTGGCTCATGTGTGTGTGAAAGCACAAAAATGCTAAGAGCGAGACCCCTTTTATTTAATCTTCTTCATTTTGCTGGTTCTGCTTTTTGGCACTTCCAACAAGTCTTTGATGTCCAGAACAACATGTGAACCCTCTGATTTGTTATGTTTTTTGGACCAGCCTATGGCGAACAAACATTGTCCCTCTACATCGATTAGCTTTAACCCCCACTCTCTAAAAAAGAAAAATCCCTTTGGGGTATCCTCGTTGAAATGTTTCCCAGTCATTTGTTCCACACCCAGACACTCTCTAATTGGATTGTAAATCTTTGGTGATGATTAATCATATGACCTGCTTCAGAAGTGCTAATGAGGAGCTATTTAAGCCGGATGACATCATAGCACCTCTGCTAACCCTGGGCTGGAGGGCTTAAAGTTGCAGTTGTTTTTTTTATGCCATAGCATCCTTTTATTTTCAGATTGTAAACGCAACGATGAACACCTTGACATCTGTTTTTTGTAGTTACTCTGTGTTTTTGCTAGGCTTGACAGACTCAACAACGCATTAGAAAATGTGTGCACCTTTTCCTTTTTTGGCACATTATCAGCACTATTGAATACTGACTATGGTGTCAGTTGCAACCATAGGTTTTAATCTTCAATGTTGTGAAAGAAAAAGTGTTTTTGGTGTTCAGTTTATTTTTTCTTTTGCTCCTCTTTCAACATAGTCATTTTTTTTATTTTTATCATTTGGTAACAAACTGATTTTTTAATAAAAATTCATCTGCTTCAGCTTGGTTGATGTGCTTAGTTTGTGTATATTAATAATTATATGTATGATAATATAATGCTTAATAATAATTCCTCTAAATAAAGTACCTTTCTATTCTATTTCTTAGGTAAGGTAACCTTACTTCCACTTTTCCCATTAACAAGTTTCTGTCATCATTCTTATTGCTACTTTCTCGATGGCTTATGTCCATTATGAGAAAACCCTCCAGGACACATGTCTTGGTAAAGCTTTGACATGAGGCGCGGGAGGAGATTAAAAATGACCCCCCAAAGTCTAGATGCTTCTTTCGGAGCAGACAGATACTTATAAAACAGCTCCTCGTGCATCAGGAACGGGAGACAAAGGGCAGGTATCGCAAAGATCAGCCTGGAAAAAGAATGGCAGGACGGATGAGAGATTTAAAAAACAAAGCGATTAACTTTATTGGCTCGAAAAGCAACGAGCAAGAAATAATTGGGCCAGAGTTGTGGTGACAGAGTTTGGAAAGAGGAGGTTTGACAGAGTGGGAAAGCATAAGTGACAATGCGTGGCAGGATGAAAAGCCCAGACATCAGAAAAAGAGGTCAAATGAGAAGCAGCCTCCTTATTGAGCTTGTACTCAGCTTCAACGCATCAGTAGGAATGTTTTACTCCACAGTCTGCTGGAGTTCCACGTCTGACTTAAAGTAAGAAACCAGAAAACCAAAGGAGATTGCTCTGCAACTCAATGACACCACCCTGCCCAGCAGGAGAGTTGAGGAGGATCCAATCAGGCTATAAACCGACCTAAGAGGCCAAAAAACAGCGAAGGGTCCCTGTACTGAGTTCTGCGGCCTGAACATCTAATAATTTCAGCATTTCATCAATGTTTAAAGTGCACCGCTGGTATAAGAATGAGTTCACTTGTAATTAGTTGAGAGAAAGACTTGTTTATGTAGGGTGTCCTGTTCATAGAATTTTGGATTTGGATTATTCTTACTCATGCTGTCTGACAATTGGCAAGTTTACCACTGTCAATATATCAAATATTAATCAAGCAAGCTCTCATAAACCCTGAGGTGAGATGTACATGCTATGATCTATTTAGATGGTTTCATTATACCTTTTTCCGATAATCATAGACCTGTTTGTTCTTTGCTGGATTTTCTTTCCTTTTTTTCTTGTTACTGGTTGTAGATGAGCCTGATCTTGCTCTCATATGACAGAAGCTATCCCACAGCCATAGGCTGACCACATGCATTAATTGCACAAGTGGTTAGCTTGTGGTTTTTTCAGAGATGCTGATGCTCTGTTTTTCCTAGCTTAATTTGATTAAAATGGACTCCCTCGCCCTGTGAGCAAGTAACAAAATTTGCGAAAAACACCACGGTGTTTTTTGTTTTTTTTCTCTCCAACTGGGAAAAAACTCACTCTCAAAAACAGTTGCCATAACAACAGTGACTGCTACATTTTCTCAATACAAAGCGGAGACAATGAAACAACTGGCTCTCGCTTTGAACAGTAAAGAGGATGCATGTTTTTCTTGACATTTGTGAGTGTGTTACTCTTAACTTTGGAGGGCACTATATGGTGCTCGTAATATGTGGTTCGCGGCATACTTCAGGCTGAGCAAGAGCCTCTTTGACGACCCGCTACAAAATAGTGGATAAAGACCACATTTAGAGAGGCCATCGGCTAGGACTTTACGATGAATGTTTGATAGTTTAACCCTACTCTGAAACTCATACAGTCAACCTTTCCCCCACTACCTTCTCCACTTTGCCTGCTGTTGAGGTCTGATGACTCCACTTGTAATTTGTAGGCTGTCAGATAAAGCCCTTGGAGAAGGGCACAGACAAAAGCACTGACAAGGCCCAGACCTGACAAAGACTGCCCATTACCTGCATGATGACAATAATGTCAGTGTTAAGAAAAAACATAACTTTGAAAAGAATAGTTTAATGGTCCTCTCAACCATGCTTTCGCCAATCTCGGCTGCCAGTCAGAGGGGCTGTGGGTGCTCCACACCCCAACAGACCTCCGAGTACCTAATCGACTTTGACTGCCCTGCCGGGGCTCGATGGCAGCTGATTCTTTGAGAAGTGTGCAGCTTTGCAGCAGGAATTAATCTCACTGTACTAAAGTATCTCCCTGGCAGCTGTCGGCATGTGCTGTCCACCTCATTGATCGGGTCCGTCTGTGCAGGCACTGCTGCATAATTCTATTTAATGTATGAGGAACAAGGGGGGCTCCAGGTCTGTCACAGTCATTGTGAACTGATCTAACCGCTCCCATGCTAACGTGGTCTGACGGGCCTTCCCGAGGGCAGACTGTTGCCTTAGGGTGAATAGAGGCGAACTCATTCTGCCCATGCCAATTCGTCAAAAATTAAATAGAAATGTATCTCCAGGTTATCAAAAGAAAAAAGAAAAACACAGACAGTGTGAGAGAGAGGAGAGGAAAAAGGAGGAGAAAGCATAACTACCAAGAAAGTTATTTTAAAGGGACTCTTGTTAATTGTTTAAAAACAGAAATTGATAGAAAACACACACACAAACACATTATATCTATTAATCTTTCTCTCTCTCTCTCTATATATATATATATATATATATATATATATATATATATATATATATAAATGTTTGATATTCCCTTTTATTAGCTGATAGTTATATGCAACACTCGTCTGCATTGACAGACTATTTGAACATTTCTTGGTAGAGCTTCTGGTCAGTAGTTTTTGGAAAATAAAACCTCCTGACTCTTGCCT
>JABUIW010000028.1:14905013-14931660 GCA_013363375.1 Menidia beryllina
TGTTTTCTGGAGAGATATTTTGCTTTCCTGAACTATACATGTCCACCAAAACCATCATTGATATTCAGCCAACTGAAAATCATATTACATCAGCAGAATTCAGTCTTCCTAAAGAGAAAGCCAAGTGGTTTGCTGACCCCAGTAAATGGTTAATTCATCTGAAACTAAGTCGTCACTGTTGGACCAGTTGGTGTCACCTTCTGAAAAGAGGGTGGGAACATCACAAATGTCTCTGCCTCAGTTGGAAGTGAGCCCTTTTTGTAAGGGCGTAATCGATTCTTGCAGACAATTGGTTCTTTTTGTTTTTCCTTTGCCACCAAATTACCCACAAACCTGTTAGGATGGAGATTCATCTGAGTCTCACACATAGCTGCTGCAAAAGTAGCCAAAGCGAAGCAAAGTTAAAAAAGCAAATATATCAAAACATAATTTTTTTAACTTTTCTGAAATTTGTAAATTAGATAACACAATAACACAATTCCATTTGAAAAAACAATGACGTCTGTGGCTTATTCATGTGATCTGCTGTAACTGTGAACAAACATTAAACAGGATTCTCCTCTCAGAGACCATTGTGAGGTGAATACTAATCGAACGGGGGTTGTGCTCACTAAGCTTTAATCAATGCTATTATTAATGGTTGACTGCTTAAGACGGAAAGAAAAGCCAGCTGCAAAGACATTTCACACCTTAATTAGGTTGAAAAATGGCTATTGCAGCACTAACCGCTTTGCCTACAAACATGTCAGTGCTCATTTAGGAGCTTTTTGTCCAGGCGGACCATGGTGCCACAGATATTTTTGTCAATTTAAAAAGCAGCAGAACACCAAAGCCAGTGACTAGATGGTAATGACCATAACCACACAAACAATTGCCCAGCTTGACATTTATATGGATGTTTTGGGCTGTTTTTCTATAATCATATCCACAAATGCCTCAATATTAATTACCTCAAACAGACTTACGGTATACCTAATTTATACTCCAAATTTAAGGATGCAGTTTGTCCTAAACAAATCGCCATGCTATTAGACTAGAGTTACAAACCATGTACAGTGTATTACACTTTTAACCATAACGGTCACGTAAATCTAATGCAAAGGAGGCAGAGCGGCATGATTTTTATTGAATGATAATTGGATGGCTGTGGCTAATCTGGTATGGTTTATGAGACCATAAACACACACTATGGCCTCTACTCAACTGTGCATTTGCACACAGATTTTAAAATATGTTATGCATGACTGAGTTAAGTGACTCGCAAGCATATCCTTTATCGTAATGTTACACCAGCAGTTTACAGCCTGTGGTCCCAGCCCAGAAAATAAGCAAAGTGTTCACTGCCGATGGTGTCAGAATTAGGTCTGCACGTTTGCAATCATAAAGGAAATCACACTGAGAATAAAGAACAGGGACAATGATGCCACACAGATGGGTTATGTCACAGGAAGTGACATAATTCTCTGTTAATGCCAAATTCTTTTCTTAAAAGAAGTCAAAGTTCTTATTTTTTGCAGCATCTCAACCTTATTAGACAATCATCAAAAAGTTAGTTTATTTTGAGTAATATAATTCAAAATTATACTCTTTTTAGTGTTTACTTATTTTAATGTTGATAATTACGACTTGCAGTTGGAAATAAGTTATCTTAGAAAAATAGAGCAAGAAAAATTATTTTCAAAACAGAATGAATGGCTGACTGAAAGTCGAGTTCGGTGATTCATTTGGAAATGAAAATGAAACAAACACTTTTTTTTGCAATGAGGACGACCCCTTTTTTAACCACGTTTTTTTCCTTCCACTCAACTTTCCATTAATATGCAGTTATATATCTTTCTGTGAGCAAGCGACCTTTCGTGGCTGTCCCTCCCTGTGGAGGGTGTCATTGGCTGTCTTCTGGGCGACTGCCAATTTATCAGTCTTATCCATGATTGTGTGGCTTCTAAACCAAATTCAATTGATTTAATGAAGTAAATATACATTTTTTAGTAGGATGCAAGTGGAATTCTTGGTGCGGACAAATCTAAATTAACAAGAAGTATCTATATGTAGCAGCTAAAACTCCAGAGTGTCACATGACACGCTGGAGTTTACAAACACATCAGACCCAAACAAGAATTTATATCCAAATCTTTTATTCTGTGCTGTGTGGCCTAATCCATTCTCTCCCCCGAACTCATTCCAACAAACATCCTGTAGCACAAGCCCGTGTTGTTTTACATTTTATTAATAGCAACATCAGAGTACTAAATGTACAGAGGACGAATCCAATGAGAATCGCATTTACAGTGCTTGCAAATACAGAGCTTAGTAGTACAAGAGTAACCAAAGAAAAGTCACCTGGAAATTGAAACGTTTACCAATAACTACAAAAGGAAGAGATGTGATTCATAAGACACAAAATAAAAGTTATACAACATTTAGCTGTCACAGAGACAGACTGGAGTCCCTTTTTGTGGAGTTTTTGTGTGTGTATGTGTGTGTGTGTGTGTGTGTGTGTGTTTGTATATTCTATAGTCTTATACAAAAGTTAACAGAGGTACTCATTGATATATTAAACACAAATATAAAAAGTTAAGAGTCACAAAGTACAAACTCTTCATTTTTATGGCAACAACACAACTTCAGGTTCCTTCATGGTTGGTTTGGATTGTGATTGTAAGTCAGCGTTTATGAACAAACTGCAGTTTGATCCAGTGTGAAAAGCCCTTCCCTTCCCCCAAAAGAAAAACAAATCTTCCTCAGCTCATGAAACTCAAATGATGATATTAATGACATTTATTCATGATCTTTTGTAGTTATTTCGACCCCTCCATCCTTATACTTTGACTTTCAATGGGGAGGAAAAACGTTTTTTTTTATGTTTGTTTTTATTTTTTTCCCTTTCCAGTTCCATCCGGTTTTCAGTCAAGTTTCTTTTGTCATTTCAGCCCCCACTTGTTTGGGAAGGCCTTACAGTGCTCATTCCTGCTGTTCTCGTACAATGCCAGATCCTACTCTCCTATTAGCAGAGGGATTATGGGAAATGAAGGTGTTGCAAATAAAGTGTATTCTTTATTCAAGTCTGGATAAGCACCGACGGCAGCGGCGCTTTAGCTCTTGTGAATAGAAAAGTAAAAACATGACATGGGGGCAGAGGCGGAGCCCTCCATGTTAAGTACAATAAGCGCACAGTATGTGACTTTGTCTGGTTTTTAGACATGACGAGGAGCAGAGGAGCGAGGATCTACACCTTTCTAAAGGATAAGAAATGTTTTCAGAAAGATTCCTTATCAAATGAAATGTATTCCTCCTCTTGGAGTCTCACCTCATTGAGGATGCTTGGAACTTTGTAGGTATAAACCATCTATGCCATGTGTGTGATGTTTTTCTTGGCAACCAGACTCCAAAAATCCATGATTATATAATGATGATATATTCCTTTACCTTCATTTTAATACTTCAAATGATAAGGCAGGGGGAGGGGGCAAGCCTTGGAGAAGTTCAACCAACATCTAAGTCAAACAAGATACATGTCAATAAGTTCCACTCTGTATGTCTGACATGCGAGCGGGAATCAGGGTCCTTGTGGAAGTGCCGCATCCTTCAACTTGACAGGAAAAGCACGGCTGATGGATGGCTCGTTTGTGCCGAACGTTTCATGGGCTGCAGAGACAGACATGGAAGCTACAAAATATTTATTTGTGCTGGAAAAGGCCCGTCAAGTCCCCGGCGCGATCTGCATCCTCCACCTCTGCCGAATCGATTCTGAACAACCAAAGCGAATCGTTTTTTCTCCTTCTGAGCCCCAATAAACCAGGCTCAACATGTTTCTTGAACGTCGAGGTGTTCAGACAATACTCTGTGTATTAGTTGGACTTCAGGCAGAGCACTCTGTTAAATAGCTGCTGCAGTATTTGATTATTCTAGCTGATGGTAAACCTTTTGTAACTCAGTTGTAAATGTTCTGGTTCACATCCAGAGAATCAGAAGTCCTTCACTGATGGTTTGGTGGAAAAAATGTTTAAATGCTCAGATTGGTCACGTGGAAATGTTTGAAATGTTTTGTTATTATATCTGTAAAGCGGAAACTGGAAGTGCTATCCTTGATAGAGTAGCATTCAGAGCATTTCAGAGCACCGGTACGAACACACCGAAAAAAAGGTTTGTGTTAGCTTAAAGGATTATTCCAGTTCAGCACTGCCTTAAACGAAGGAAAATCACAGAACTATTTTCAAAGATTTTCCATATTTCTTTTTTTTTTTAAACAAAAAAACTGGCAGAGCCTGTCAGACCACCACACAAGTTGTGTACTTTCTCTTGATTTTTTTTTAATGCTTTTTGGTGATTCGATGTGACTCAAGGCTCTTGAAATGTGTTCTTCCAAAATTAATATTAGCTTAAGTCCAAAAATACAAGAGTAGGCCTGCTTAGGTTTCCGGTAATGCGGCTGTGCCGGTGTTTTTGGCATCTGTTACAGCGAAGAGGCCATGACGTGTTAAGTTTTTGTTATGAATTGAGTTGAACATGAATATATTTGCTGTGACAAGCACCTTTAATGCTCATCTAATGCATCATAAACCTGTTTGGTCGTAGCGTACAACGTTTTAACATTGGTTTAAACTGAGGGAGGTTGATATTTCAGTGTGGTCAGCACCCTTTTCTCACCTCTGCTCACATCCCCAGCGAAGGACTAAGATGCAAAAGGATTGAAGAATGTTCAGACTCTGAAATGAGTGGAGATGTTTGTCCAGCAGCTGTAAAGATTAAGACAGGGGCTGTAATAAACAAGAATGTATCTTTAACCACTGAAAAATAAGATCTATTTTCATATATATTCTTTCTTTTGTCTTCGGAAAAGCACGATGATGTTATGGTCCCATCAACGAGTAACATCCTTTTACTTTTGAAATGTCACTCCTCTCTTTCCCTGAATATCCCCTCATGCTGTTGGGGTGTTTCTGCACTGATACAAATGAGTGCAGGACAAATCTTTCATTTTGTGGGGCAATTGTGGCAACATGTATATACAAACACAAAATGAGGAACATGGCAAATGGATGTAACCCAGTCTAGATCAAGTTTTGTCGGTTTCTTGGCAGCTACTTTTGGATTTACAGAATATATATGTATATATTTATATATATATATACATATATATATTTGTGTGTGTGTGTATTACATATGTATACATTATATATGTTATATATATATTATATATATATATATATATATATGTGTGTATATTTTTTTCATTCATGAGATGAGATACTTTCTATTATAATCCACGTAGAAATTACGTTTAAGAAGAGCAAGTCATTGGTTTTCCAGCCAACCATGAATACAGTAGAACCCAACATATGATCACAACACCTCGTAAATCCACGCAGCAGTATTACTGTCAGACATCCCACCCGGAAGTCACTCTGCAGTCTGTGAACTATCGCAGCGTCTACTGAAGTATTATACTGGTTAGCTAAAGATATAATACAAGTACTGCTTGAAAGTGCAGATAAGAAGCTTGGCACAAGGTTAGTTTTGTGTTTTGAAAGAAATACTGTAGATACACATGTAAACAAAGACACTATCCCCGACCTAGCTGGAACCTTCCCAGAAAATGGGAGAGGTCTTGAAAAATAGAACACACCTGTACACAAATAGAAGCAAATATTTAGAAAATACATTTACACGTGTATAATATACAGTAAGTTTCATAACCCTCTGACTGGTAAGATAACACTATTCATTCCAAAAAAATATATGTGTTAAAGAAGCAACACAGCCTGACACACGCGAGGCTGAGCTGGTATGGGTCATTCATGAGTGGTTTTCATGTTGCGAATGGGCCAAAGCAGGATTTTCTGCACCACAGTGTTTAACCCAAGCCATCTTTTGCGCCTCCAGAATGGCTCACATTTACGCACGCCGCTCTTCCTGGGACAACGTGTTTTGTTTCCTTCCTTTCTTTAAAGAGTTGAGGCTAAAAACCATCCGCAATGGTTGTGAATCGACCGTAGAGGCGGCGTTAAATCCACCATTTTCAATCTGTACATATTTCTGTCTGCAACCACAAATGCTTACAATTCCAGAATTGTATTTGTGCTTTGTTCAATCCCCCAGCACAACTGAACGTAGATCAATGAGCAACTTCTGCAAAAGCTTCATAGCACAACGATAATCAGAGCTTGAAGCTGTCAGCAGAGCGCAACTAGATTTAAGAGACAGTTTGGAGCAATTTGGTCGCAGCTAATAGGCTTGTCTTAATCCCTTTTACTCAACAAAACGATGAGGGAGTTAGATTTTTTTTTTTTACTGATACTTCTTTACTGTTATATTTTTTCTCACCTGGCTTTGGCACAAATTAAAATGATCTACTCGTGCACCTTCTCAACAATCTGGCTGTGATAGCTGAAGTTCTGATATGCTGAAAACATGGTCGTGTAGAACTGAGTAGATCTGGATCTGGACAGCCTTCAGGACACATTCATTTTGGGTATTTCCTTCCCGTTCTGTTCCTGTGTTTTCTAAGTCCTGGGACAAACCCTTTAATCTGCACCTGTTTATGGCCTTTTCAAAGTCTATTTTGTTATTGTCTACTCTAACTTCCACAAAATGGTTAAACGTTATGGACTTCCTCATTAGCTCAGAGTTTGAGGTTTCAAAGTGTCAAATCTGGAGCAATCTGGGGGTTTGGTGGGAGATTTTTTGTTATCTGAGGGGGGGGGATACATTTGTCAGTTATTTAAGCAAACTACAAGATTATTGTTTTGTTTGAATTATCTTCTATCTGGTATGCTTGGCTCTTATTAACAGAAGAATTTCCTCCAAACAGCAGGTGAGTTTGAGTCCAGTATGAAGGGTGCAAGAAAGCCAGACAGACCTGAGACGGTGTGAATGTCCTGCCCAGCTCCACGCAGTGGCTCATGGTGGTCTGTGATCAACTTACACAGGATTTAGCTGGATTCAACACAGAAGCTGCCTGTGTGTTTTTTTACTTGGCTAAATCGGGCACAAATCTCATGTCAAAAGCATTTGAAGTGGGCACTGGGTTGGCTTGCGTTAAGCGAAAGATGGGATATTTCATCATCATCTCAGCGAAGGGTGTGAGCGTTTCTAACAACAGTGTCCGGTGATCCAGACTTCCATCGTTGGGGTTGTGGCAGGCTCTTCTGTGTATAAAAATAGACATAACTCTCCTGGTCTTGAAACGGGGCCAATAGAAACTATGTCCTAAAGTCATCTGTCTATTAAAGCGTTCACCATCCCTTTTTCAACCCTAAGATCCCCCAGCTCACAGGATAGTGATTCATAGAAATATCTTTTAGTCTCTTTTGTGACACATTTCTTTAAAACTATTTCAAAACATATTCAATACATTTGGAGTTTTTTTTTTTTTTACTTTCACATTTCTTTAAAATATAAAAACAAAAAAACATGTCTAAATGGAGTTGATACAGGGTTAATATAACACTCTTTGTCTAGTCCTTTAGGTTTTTTTTTGTTTTGTTTTAAACTTCCGTCTATCCAGGTTGTGGCACATAGTGGCATTATTGGCACATTGTTCAGAAATACAGTTAATCTTCTACCCAAAGAGGATCCATGGGCTCAATTGTCAAAAGAATCCCTTGAGACATCTGTGACGTCCAGTCTTGTTCCATACATCCTGTAAATATATCTGATATATAATCTATATCTAAATGACCATAGGTTCCTGGAAAGATGGAGTGGCAGCGTTGTGACTGCCGTGCTTGGTGTGTCTAGAAAAATAAATATCTTCACTGGCGTCCGAGGAGTGATCACAATATTTTCCAAAAGAAGCTGTGTTGTGTGTGTGTGTGTGTGTGTGTGTGTGTGTGTGTGTGTGTGTGTTGTTTCCAACGGATTCCTGTGAAGATGCAGAAAACAGATATTCCAGTTACTCGTTATTGAGAGACTACATCAAATAAAACAATGCAACTAAGATTTTTCAAAGTAGCCCAAAATGGGAGTGGGGGGGTATGTCCTAACCTTTCCAGAAACAGACCAAAAGGGTTATGCTCCTAAAGCATATTGCAAATGAACCTAATCCATGCATAAAACAGACAGACTGTGAGCTTAGAGAGCAGGGCTGAGTAACGGGTGTCCAGACAACACTGAGATGCCGTCCACTTTCTACATTACCTGCGGGCCAAATATTTCTTTGAAAATCTGGGTCAATAGCAGCAGTTACACCTTCCCGCAGGCTTCCGGTAACACTGTGGGGCCGGAGCATGTGTTGTACATTCACACTTTGATTCGAATGCATATTTTTAGCCATGCACATAAATGTGTTCTCCTCGACAGAAAGTGGCCCTTTGCTCCTCCGAACAGCATGCTTTTTTGTGCAAGAATGAAAAAGGCACCATAAATATTAATGAACACCTTCCATATATTAGCAGAGAAACAATTAACTGTGAGCATAGAGTTTATTCATAGTGATGTATGCGTAATGAGGCTCTTATCACTAACAAAGACCTGTGATAGTGCCCTGAACCAGATTGCTCAGCCCCCTCTCATGGCTGCACAGGAGATGCAAAAAAGGAAAAGAAGAAGAAGAAAAGCATAATCGTGTCACAAATAACAAACATATGCCAAGTTCCTGTCTATTCCCAAAGTGGGGCAGCATCACCACAGGGATCGAGGTGGCTAAGGCTCAGACGACAGTTCTAACAGGGGAGGGGGGGGGGGGCAAAATGGAGCAGCAGCACCCACCAGAGCGTGAATTCAGGAAGTCTCTTCCACCCACAGAACAAGAAGAAGGCCTTCAGTTCGTCAACAAGAGATCTCAAACCATTTCTCCGACACAAAGGCCACGGGAATCAGCTGTCTCTCGGTGGGGGAGGGCCTGTTGGGTGAAACACACGCAGTTAAGCGGACTGACTCATAAATGGCCTGACTGCAAACCAGAAGCATCCCACACTTTATACAGAGCATCCTACAAGTTATCATCATGTCCCTCCTTAGCCTGCAGGGTCACAGTCAACATTGTCATGTACAGGCACACGAAAAGTCTTCACATCAGCAAAGATGAACAACTTTGAAGTTTTACCCGCAAAAAAGAAAAGAAAAAAAACACTTTTTCCAATAATACTAAAAGAACCTGATACTGTAATGAATGCGCGACAGGGTGTGGAAGCACCAAGTAAGTGTGACCGTCCTCACTGGCCCCGCAGCTCAGATGACTGTTGCTGTTATTCACTCAGACAAACACTGTCAATACTCTACCAACTTACTGCCACACCGCCCACAGAATGGTCCACCATTTCTGTCAACACACCTGTCACTTTAAATCACAAAGACAGATAGGATCTGTGTAAACCCTCCTGTCTATTTGTTTGGTTAGAAAAGAAATGGCTGGATGGATCAGCTAAGTGGGCAAACATGTGTTTTTGTGAGTCATTTCATGACATGTGAAGCTCAGGGCATAAAGCCGAAAAACCACCTGTGCACCGTTCAGGTAACTGTGGTGAAACGGCATCCTGTTGCCCTGCATCTGTAAACGGACTCATTACCCAGCAACAAAAATCAGTTCAACATGATTTTTATGAGCTGCTCGAACGTGCTGAGGCACACCATTCACCCGGGTGTCAGGCAGATGGATGAAGAATGAGGCGTAGCGTGTTAAAAGCGTTTTTTAGACGTGTGCACTCCCACTGAAACAAGCCGATTAAAGCTTTTCCCGTGGCGCGTGGTAGCAGCTGTATCATCTGTGCTCTGAGGGCCGAAACCTGATGGTTTAGTGCAGTTTTACCACACTGAAATAGTTTTTAGGGGTGAGGTAAGCCAGTACAGCATTATGCTGCATTATACCGGGATGGTCTCTCGTCTTTGGGCTGGTTTTTGTGTGGATGTCAACCCCACACGTCCTGTATCAGACTCTCGATCTCTATTTCCATGTGCTGGTTTTTCACTGCACTCCAAGAGCAAGAAGTTAATAAGTGTGCATGGTTTAAAATTTGTTTTAAAAAAGCTCCAAAGGGAACCAATTTATGTGCAGATTTTCTACAGTAATCCTCTGATTAAAGGTGGGAGCTGAGAGAAAAAACTCCATGACTGTCTACTCAACGTGCTCTTTCTCCTCTTGGTTTCCTGTCAACCAGTGTCCAGTGTTTCTTTCAATGAAAACCTCCCTATACGGCAACAGATTAATAATAGTATAGGGAGGTTTTCAGTATAGTATGTCTGCTCAATGTGTGATTATGTCTTAATTCAACACAAAAAAAAAGACACGATCCTGTTTGTCTCACCAAAATCAGATGTTCTGAACGCATGCAAACATCTTTAGTGAGACTAAATTACTACATTGAAGCTTCTTGGTTTTGGTTTGAATCATTCCCGATTTTCTATGTTCTCATCCCAACTCACAATGGCATAAGGTCTAAAAGTTTTTCTTTGTTTAGTTTGAGTGTTTCATGCATTTTTGCACGGTGTCTGTATCTGAGGCTGAGATGGGTGATTGCGCACAGTTTTGAGAAGCTGTACGATTTGACCTAATCTCTTATTCTAGTGTTCTGTCACAGTAATGTGGTTAGAGTTGATATGCTTCGTTGGCCAGCTGAGGAAATATTTCAGTGCGAATCCACCCCCCGTTTAGCCGTTCCTCCACCCTGTACCTGTTTCCATTGTAAGATGTCTTGTAGACAGGTGTCTGCTGGATCATCTCATCAGTGTAGATGGGCACAGCAGTCCTAACGCACTCATGTGAGCACTGCAGGCTGTCATTGTAGGCAGTGAATATGTCCACCTTGCTGGGTACCCGAGCTGGGGTGAAATCTGTCAGGTTCTGGCAGCTTTCCTCTTGCTGGTGGATCTTTCGCTGATGGCTATTGTGGCGGCCATTTCCAGACTGTGCACAGCTACAAAAACACGCACCAAAGACAAGAAACAAAAATAAAATCATACCTTGCACCTTTGGTCCATCGGTTATGATTTCCGAGTGGCCGAGCAATGAATGCTAAGTAAAGGAATCTTTCCTACCAGTTTTTAAGGACGAGTGTTGTGATCAAGGCTGCGATAACCATAATGAGAGACACAGTGATTGTGATTATCTGGTGCACTGCCAAGCCTGCAGAAGGAAAGAAATGAACATGAATTACAGTTATTTAAGGGGGAAATGCTTTTCACTCCCATTGTTCACAGCCCAGAAAACACCATTTCTCGTTCGTTTTACAGTTCAAACAGAATTGCAACCCACGATTTCACGATTTATTTTTTTTGCTGGAAGAAAAGCCTACCATAAATGAATTCATGTTTAAACCCTCACACATGTAGATAGTAAGTGTTTACCTATAGTCCTCTAGGTTTGTTTGTTTTTTTTTTGTTGATTTTTACTAAAAGGCTCTCACTTTAACATTAAATGGAAAAACATCAAGTGATGCGATGAATTGAATGAGATTTTAAAAAGTGGATCCTTAAAGGTGATGTAAGCTCTCTGAAAGTTGAGAGTGTAGCAGAAATTGTGTTAAATTACATTAATCTGATCTTTGAGGCCTTTTAGGGGTATGGCACTGAAAATCAAACAGAGAGAGATTACCATTTTTTTTTAAACCCAATGCGCCTGAGACCTGGGACCTGTTCTGGAGCACACTGTAAGTTTGGTTTCCAATTTCCATCTGAAAATAATACGAGGGTGAAGAGTGGCACTTTTCACACATCTGACCCCTTAGAGTTAGACCAAGGCTGTCGAACATCAAGTAAACTCATCTACCTACCAGGTGTCCTTAACGGCCGGTGTCCTGCAGGTTTTAGATGTTTCCCTGCATCTACACACCTGATTCTGACTCTTTTGAAACATTGGTGTGCTCTGCACAGGCCTACAACGAATGGTGACTTGATGTGAATCAGGTGGTGCAGAGAAACAGCTAAAACCTGCAGAACAGTGGCACTTTAGAACTGGAGTCTGACACCTGTGTTTTAGACCAACAATTGCTTTAGGTCCTTAATCAAAGTTTCAGGAAGATCAAATCGTAACCCAGTGTGTTCTCATGGTTTGTAACTGTGTCCTCTGTATTTCAAGGACTTTGCTAAATATTTCTGTCAGTTAATTTCTTTCTTTCTCCCCGCTCTTTTCAATTGTTTTGCTTTTTCTTCACGTCCCATGTCTTTAAACCTGATACATGAATAAAACTGACTTGACATGCTTATTTCCACATTTGTGAGATATTCCCATTCTACGCCTCTGCACTAAGCATCTAAATCACAGTGAAAATGCAACAGGGAGAAGGAGTTGTTTTGCTGTTCACAGCTCCACTGACCAACTGTTTAAACTCAAGACACACTGGGCGTGTTGGAGATACACGAGAAAAGGAATTAACACCCAAATACAGAGACGTTAAGGGGCAATCAGAGAATTTAAGACATTGACCTAAATGCTTATTTGATTTAAGAATAATCAGAGGAACCAGGAGGTCAGACTTTCGAAAAGTGACACCTTTCAGCGTTATCATGCTGAGTATCTCAGAATCTGAAGCCATTCTTCTGCCATTTACTAGCAAATGATTATTACCAAGAAGTCAAAATATGTTCTTTATTACTAAAAAAGGCATGCTGGTTTGAACTTGTAAGACTCTCTCTTGTCCTGACAGTAAAGAGCAGTAATCCACCAACAAAAAACAGCCATAAATGTCTGAAATGAGGATTAGTTCGAGTCCGCTGCACTGTACTTTAAGTATGTTTGTGTATTTGTGTGGGTGAGTGATGGAGCACTGGAGCAAGTCCGACACAATGACACGCTGCAGCAAGCCGGGCAAAAAAAAAAGAGAGAAATTAAAAAAATAAACAAGTAGAAAAGGCGCCATGATGAAAATGCCCACATGGGCCTTATAGACCTCACCTCTCTATCAGCCAGCTGCCTAGCTGCTGATCCAAGCCAATTTGTCTTCTGGAAAGGCTCAAAAAGAAGTGCTGCTCAGTTATTTTGGAAAAGAACACAACCTTTCCTCTGCTGCCCTAAAGCCTGGACAGCCTCATCTTAGATAAAAGGAAAAAAATCAGTCTGTGGGCAGGGCTATGCAAAGGGCAGAGCAGGTCAATCTTGGATTAATGATATCTCAGGTGGGCTGTGGGAAGCCTCACTTTCCCAGTGCAATCACATTCCCTTGCCATGGCAAAGGCACATTAACTTATTTGGAAAGTCATTTGCATTTAGCACACATCCCCTCTCAGTCCTCCATGTCCCTCTCTGGCTGACGTTGAGCCTTTTTGGTTTAAATAGTTTGCTCATAAAGTAACATCCGCTCAAGTTCAGGCCCACCAGAGCTGGTGTTTGACCTTGATTGGTAGTCGAGGCGTCTACTGAGGCTTATTCACCCAATGCTCACGTCCAACTCAAAATAGGGAAGCTTCCAGTTGGTGAAATTAAAATCAAAAGCACCACTTGGTCACATTCTCCAGTGAAATCCAGCTGATTAGAACACAAAATGCGGTCCAATTATTTTGTGTGATTGACCCAGCGTTTAATTCACATTACTCTGTTATTTTATATAAGAAGAGTTTGACTGCCTCAGCTGGTTAATATGAGTGTGTTGTGCGTAATTTACCGATGATGTGCAGCAAATTTCTGGGCACTCATTAGAGGTGCCATCAGATTGCCATTTGAGGCCAAACTCTGCATACAATCTTGGATGCAATTCCCTAATGAAATAAATGAGGCCCAAAATGTAAAATCCAATGAGACTTAGACGACATTAAACCCATTATAACCCAATTGTTTAAGGGGTGCGTCCATGGTGGAGCACAGTGACAAATATGAGTGCAAAGGCCAGCTCTGTTTTCATCCGGCACTGCCATTTGGAGGGTGGGAAATTTGGCTGGGATATCAGAAACTCATTGTGTCCTGGCAGTGAGGTTGTGAAATCACCTTTGTCTGTCACCTTTAGAGATACCCACTCCATTTTTTTTTCATTATTATTGGTCAAATCATTGTCAAACAAAGAGAGGCCAGGGAAAAGACACCAGGGGGAAAGGAAAATAAAGCACAGATATGAGGGGAGGACTGATCATGCGTGACTGCTGGCAGGCACATTTCAGCCTCCGTAGACGCTTCCATGAAAGGCACTTATTGAGATTTTACACATTCTTGGCTCTGACAGTTTGATGAATATATCAATAAGAAACATGTTTGCAGTTTCTGCACATTTTTAATAAAAGAGCTCCAGCATTGATGGAACAACTCAGCGGGGAGTTCATAAATATCCATCTCAGGTTGCATCTGCTTTGTAAGGCTGCACTTTTTAAAAATTCCCATCAAATGTCAGGACACATTATCTCAGTGTTTTTTTACCCTAAGAGAATCAACATGTCCACAGAGTAAAATTGTTTTAGTTTCACCCCTAAAAATGACAGGGTTTCAATTCAGTCATTATGTCTATAGTTTAACTACCACTTAAACAATAGAAAAAAATGTAAGGTTTTTAGCCAACCATGGGCATCATATAAGCCCTGAATGGAGCAGAAATAATCTGTTGGACAGGGTTCTTGTAAAAAAAAAAAAAAATTGTAGCTTTTTCAAGAGAGAGGTGGATCATCTAAAACACATTTTTTGCTTATTTTTTTGTGATTGATTATATATTTTGAGTATTTCTTTTCAACCTGTCATTTCTAGCTACAAACCATCAGCCAGTGTTCAGTGATGGGTGCAGCCGTGTGCAACAGCTGACTTTTGGTCAGGGGGGAAAAGATGATGCAAGACGTTGCAAGATAACATCCAATAAAAATCAAGATTTTAATGTAATTAAAAGGGCAGTGTGTGATGTGGAAGATGGACTGACATCTACAAGTAAAACTACACTGAAAGCCATTTGACTTTCACTTTGAGATGTTGTACCTCTTTCTTTATCCTAATCGGTTTATTTATTTATGTGTACTAGGTGCTAAAAGTTATACTGTTATACTGTCGTACAGTTTTCAGATATCCACTTATGGGACTGATAAAGGCCTTATCTAGTCTAGTCTTCCTTATCAAGTGTTGCAGAGAAAACTACAGAGGGCAGCACACACTGCACCTATCCAACCGACAGAGGTCTTATAAAGTTATAGACATGTAATTCATGACAAATAAAACCCTCATTGAAAGACTGTTTTATTGCTCTGCATACATGGGCATGGTGTGGTGCGGGCATGCATGTCTGGATGAAACAAAATCAAGCAGTTATTAGAGTGGCCATTTGGAGCTAATGGCGCATACACCCACACAGGGTTTTCTTAAAAGCTCCGGAAAAATGTGAGAGAGATCCCATATTTGTGAGGGAGGCGTAGCTCACACGGCCTGAACAGGCACGCTCAGCACAGTTAATATGCTGCACGAGCCTCCGAGATTGTCTCTGCCACAACCGGAGCACGACACGTTGGGAGAGGACTTCCGTCAGAGGTTACCTGCTGGTAGCAAGAAATTGCCAATTAACATTGGTGTCAAGGTGTCAATCTAGGCTGATTTCCACAGCGTAACAAAGCAATCTAAAAACACTTCCACACTCGTGGCAAAAGCAGAGGACAAGGAGCGGAACGGAAAGAAGAGAAAATCTGAAGAGGGTGAGATCAGTTACAATTACTCAAAATTGCTTTTTCAGTCAATGTCAAAGGCATTGCTGCATAATTCAGCCAGCCTGGGTGGCAAACGCTAAAATGGCACAAAATGGGTGACCAACAGTATATTACCTCAATGATAGCCCCCCATAAAGGAAGATGCACGCATCATGAGTTTGTATTAGAAACAGTGGGGGATACCCAAGATCTTATCGTAAAAAGGACAAGTAAAAATTATGGAAATTTAAAGGTCGGTGGAAAGTTTCATAGCCATTCACAAGTTTTGCCATACTTTTAAAACCTGATAAAAACTCAGCCGAACTGTTAAACAGAAGAATGGGGCTCAGAGTACATTCTGCCCATGTGAACTCTTACAAGTAGGGTTCAAAATGAACTTGAAGAAGAGTTCTACTAAATTTCTGCCCTGGCCTGGCTGATTGACAGAACCTCCAAAGTACTGTCTCCGTCAACATATGTATTTCTCTTCTTTAAGGCGGATGTGCCATGCCAGGATGAGAGAGCTGGAGGAAGGGAAAGTGAAGCAACATCTGCTAAGTCACGTCCGCTCGCCTCCTCTTGGCTGAGTTGTCTGCAAATCAGGGACCGAGGGTTTGACTCTGCACGCCTGTCACCAGGCATCAGCCTGCAAGTCGAGATTTAACGCTCAAGAAAAGGAGATTCATTTTACCCACTTTATTGTGAGTCAATACAGAGAGCTATGGCAAATTTATTGGATTGCCATGGTAACTGCTGGGAAAAGTGGTTTCTCTGTCTCTGTGTGCGTCTCTCACTGTTGAAGAGGCTGTGTTGTACGCCTCTACAGGTCTACAGCAGGTCAGAATGCTGTAATACAATGACTGCCGAGCGAGCTTCTTTAAAAATTGATTAAAATACAGTTTACTTCTGCTCCGTTTGCTCTATGGTGCATGTAGATTTACTTATTTACGCCGTTTACTTAACCCTCATTGCCTTCACAAACCTGATAATATGACACGAGTCGTCACCAGATGGATCTACTTCATTTAAATGCCTGCTGGTAACTTCATTAAGCAGAATCTTATTTTAAACATCCACCGTTGCCCCGGCAACAGATGTGTTGGGCACTTTTTTTTTTTTCTTCCTCCCTACGAACCTGTAACATTCAACCTTTCATCCCTCAGTCCAATTGAACGAGACCGGAGTCATCAGGAGTGGTTTGCTGACTACAGCTTTAATAATTTCATATCCATAATAGAGCTGACAGCACCATCTGCGTGGAGCGGAGGGAGGCCGGGGTTACTCGCAGCACAAACACTGAGAACAATCAGGCGGCATCTGGAGATGCCTTTGCTAAGACGCCCACCATCCCACTCCCCTGTTCCGCACCCACCACCACCTGTCTGATGACCAAAGCGACCCATGAGATCAAAACATCTAGAAAAGTTGGCATCCAGACTGACCGAGGTGTGCAGGGGGCTGAATGTGTACACCGGAGGCGCCCCGTCCTAATGCAAGAAATTACACATCATCACTCATTACCCACCACGGCCGCGTTCTGCGTGGCTGTTCGCTATTATTGGCCCTGGCCTGCAGCAAAACAACAGCTAATTAAAGAATTACCGCCACCTCAGGCAGAGAACCATTAAGCTTCAGCGGATGTGCTGATGGTTGATACGCGTGAGAATAGTTCAAACCAGTTAAACGAAGAGAGCTCACAAACGCTCATTTCCTGTGACCCTTAACCTGATTAAGAGCAACTTTAGCTTATAGGTCTGCTTTATTGTGCTGCTCTGAGCAAGCTCGATAGATCAAATTAAAGGCCTTTTTAATGCACATCTTATCAATTTTGACATTCCTGGATTCTGCAGAACAACAAAAGTGCACGCAGACTCGTTTAAAACCACCCTTAAAGGACATTTAATCATCGCCGCAGTAACCGCTCACTGCCCACATGTTTAGTATGAAATAGGAACATCTGAGTTCAGGCCAGAGACATTTCATTTTAGAAGACAGGAGACGCTGACAACTGTTCCAGTGTGCTCTGAAGCTTGCAGTTCTTAGTTTATTTCCAGCCCATATGGGGAAACAGGGCAACGGGCTTCGTCATCTCATGAAATATTCATTACACTTGACCACATTTAAGGCAAAAAAACTCAAAGATTCAGACAGCTGACACGATCTGAAGGCTTTTTGGGATTCTATCCCCTTTTCTCTGTTGTGATGTCATGGGATAATTATGGCTGTGATACACACTTGCAATTTGGGACCGGAATGGCTTACATTTGTACAGGTTGCACACAGTTACATGGGCTTCACATTTATTTATATTTCCCTCTGAGCTTTCTGTTTTCCCGTATCTGTCTGTTACAGTTTAGCAGTGCCTGTGTCTGTGAGTGCGGCGTTCCTCGGTTCCCACAGATTGCATCACCCTACCAAACCCTCTCCCATCAGTACTGAAGTACACTTTGCTGTATTTGAAGAAAACTGGCATCTCCTGATTCCCTGTGTCTAGCTCAGAGAAGAAAAAAAACACCAGTCTTCTTTCTTTAAGCTTTAATTCAAGTAAGATGTCTCAGCCCTGGTTCCTGTGCACTTTTACTCCCCATACCGGCAGCCTCAGCACCCCCTTAGAACATATTCAGCATTCAACTGTGAGGAGGTCTTTCAAATCTCTTCAAAGTTTTTCTTAAAAATAGTCCGGGATTATCGCTATTCCCGAAGGCCTACAGTCATAATTAATTCACCTTTATGTATATTCAGGTGTACATTTATGTCACAGGTTCAATAACCACGGAGTTCACAATATGCCTTCCATCTTAAACCGCTGTGATAAACACACCATTCGAAGAGACTGGACGAAAGAGGAAGCAGATACCAGATTGTCAGATGAAAGCAGTTTATGCGGAGGAAATAATCCCCGATTGTTTCACAGCAACAGCGAGAAAATCTCTGGTCTTTTCACAGCACTTATCCTCCAAGGCAGCATTTAATAAATGTGTTTTAACATGGGCGTCTCTTTCTTGTATTGTTTTTTGTTTTTTTTGTTTTTTACGTGCAGGCGGCTGTATTTTCCCGGTGCACCCTGAGCCTCAGACCTGAGTGGAAATGGAAACAGACCAAGGACTGATATTGTATTTTAGCTCCTGGAGAAAGAAAAATAAAACTGAAGCAGATAAATTAGCTTGCTGTTGATAAGAATTCACCTAATGACCAGCAGGCTGGTGGGTGAAATGCTGCCTTCAACAGCTTAAAAGCCTGGCGCTCCAGATCAACCTGTTAGATAGTAAGAAGCATTTTTGATGAGAGGTGAGACATACTCAGTCAACAAGAACAGCGGGTGGGCAAGTGTTTTTTGCTGCTTGATGTAAAGTGGATACTGGGGTCTCTATTAAACACTGGTTCTCCAACCCTTTTTCCCCAGACCTTTGATTCAGTTAAGGGTGTAACAGCAGACACTTCAGTTTCATAGTTTTTTTAATCTATTTTTTGTTCTTTTTTTTTAGGCCACTCATGTTTCAAGTCCGCTGCCTTCAGCCCCCCATCATATCACCCCCATCCCCCCTCCTCTGATGTTTACTGTCACTGGCCCTAGCCCCCACTGGGCTCAGTAATACACCATTCTTAACCTTTTTCCATCTAATTTTGTGTCCTGTTTTTAGGTTTCACAATCTGACAAAAACATTATCCATGGGTAACGGTAATTTAGACTATGTATGCATCCTATTTACTGCTCAGTTTCCTGCACCCACTGCTATCCCACAGTGGAACAAGGCACTAAAATGTAAGGTTTTCAGAGGTGAAACATTCATGCGAAACTGCTGCAGGGGATAAGTATTTGTTTGAAAAGTGTTCTTAGTAAATTAGTTTCGGGATGCAGTGGACATCCGGATTGCTGGATTAGTTTTCCTTTGACTTGTATTCTAAACTGAGGTGTTTGTGAATTGTTATATTCAAAAAGCCACTTCAGAAAAACAGAAATTAACCTTTGATGAAAAAGACTTAAATCAGTTATTTGTACATTTTAAAAAATAGTGCAATACACTCTATTCATGTACTATTGTTTCTTTTTTTTTGTTGTTTATGAATGAAAGGATTGCAACAGGCCTATTGTTTTACTCTGATCACAAAAGATCAATTTCAGTATTTTCTGATCTAGAACAGCAAGAATTGAAAGGAGGATTTTTACACGTCCTCTGAGGCAAAGTAACATAAGACAAAGTATAGTGAAGCGCCTCTCAGTTTCCAATAGTTTAATTTATTCTGTTATCCAACCCTGTGCTGCTGATGTGGTAATTACGTCTAGCCTTGGGGCTAATTTAAGGCGGACATGGGTTAATGTGCTTGAAAGGCACAGGGAAGGTCTTTTGCATTACACAGACTTTGATTTGAAAATGTTAAAAAAATGATAATTTATTTCACTACTTTTATGACAAAACAATGAAAGAATGATGTGCGACCAGTTGTAAAAAAAAAAAAAAAAAGTCAGCTTCTCAGGCAGCCGTGCTGTGGTGATTTCCTCCCGGATACAATATCAAGCCATCATTTGAATCACAGGTGGTCTCACACTCGCCTCCCAATCAAGAGAAAATTAGGAGATCACAACAATGCTGACAAGACAATTAAGCCCATTCATTACATAAGCTTCAGTCACAGTGATGCAACACATGTTTAACCCTCTAACATCAAAGGCCTTTTCTGAAGTCCTCCTTGTTCCATTGAGATCTGGGTATTTCTTTGGTCTAAACACAAATAGAAGCAGGAACTCGGGCCTTGAGATCCAGGTGTTTGTTGTCCCGGTAGCTGTTCATTAATGTCATCATTTAATTATCATGGAAATTGACCTAAATTGACTGAAACACACACTGATCAACCATACTGTCCGCCTGCTATTGATCAGGTCCTCCTGTTGCTGTCAAATGAGCTGACCGGTCAGAGTACTCTCCATTTAAATGCCAGAATGCAGGAAGTCCCAGCAGAATATTTCACTGTAACAGGATAATCAGCATTATTCATTCAATCTGCCAGTGGATGTAATGTTGTGGCCAATCTGTGACATTCAGCAGCACCTGAACATTCAGAAACATGTAATTCTCAAGGACTTCTAACAATCCTTCCAGTTAATTGGCTGATTGATGACATTTCTGTTATTACATTGAATGGTAAAACCTCAATAACCCATGTTTGAGTTCATAAGCTGTTAAACATTACTTAGGTTTCATTAGATCTCAGAGGAAGTCGTGTTCCTCATAAATGTAATGAAATGTTAATTGTAATATCGCTGCCTGAGAGGTGTGAGTGCCGACAGCAAAAAGAGGTTGACCATAAAAGTCACACAAGCCCCTCTGCAAGATTTCAGGCACGTCTTGGTCAAGGACACGGTCTGTGCGTCAGGGGCTATTTCAATCAGCTGTAATAGTATATTCATGAAAGGGTCTGCAGAGTCTGTCTTTCAACGTTATCAGTGATAAAGTCTGAGACAGTTTCTTGGTGCTGTAGCCCAATCGGTCCAGCTGGTATCAGGATGCTGCTATTTCTCACTGTTTTGTTAGAAAGAAGCTTCATCAGACAAAAGGCAGTAACAATCTTTTTTCATACCACCTAACCTGTATCAAGGTGCCCAAACCTTTCAGTCAAGCGTTTTTTTTTCTTCTTTCCTTTTTGTGTGGGTATGTTATGGATCTATAAAGACATCAACCCTGAAACTAAGCTAATTTCTGAACTTAACAAAGATTTTTAGGTCCGCATGATGTCTCACTGTGTATCATTAGTTTTCATTATCTCCCAAAATAGAAAGAAAGTTGCTTTAGTTTAGGTTATTCATGCTGTTATTGGTATTGTGATAACTTCCTAAATGTTTGGTTAGTATTACCCTCTACTTTGTGGATCTGACACTATAACCAAAAGAATGTTTTATTTTATATAAAAAACACAAGATCGAAAGGGGTGGACTATTTTTGTTTGGACTATTTAAAGGTGACCAATCGTACCAGATGGAGTTATAAATAAAAGGGTTTCCTCCCTGTACTCCGTTACCTTTTAGATGGGAAAATGTCAAAATCCCAATAAAACCTCAGATATAAAAACCTCATCACCTTTCAAAATATAATAATAATCAAAAGATGTCCTGTTTGCTGCTGTAATCACTGATTTCATTTTACAGCTAATAAAAATGGCACCCTGCAGAGGTAATTCAGCCAAAATAATGAGCTGTTTCATCCATTGTGAATCTTACCTGGTGTGTCCCCATACGTCTTTGTTGGTTTGACAGTCTCTGCTTTGCTGATACTGGACTTGGTGGTGCTCTTGGACTCTGTTGTGGTCACCACAGTGAACGTCCTTTGGGAGAGCCGTGTTGTGGTGCTCGTGGTTGTAGCCACTGTGGTGGTTGAGACCCTCGTGGACAGAGTCACATTGAGCTCTGCCTTGCCATCGTCTATGCTATCAGTTCCTGTGGGTCCCCAGTCAATAAATCCAGCCACTGTAGTAGTCCGGCCATCCTGAGACTTGTCGTAGTTGTCCCATTTGAGCTGCCTTCTGTTTCTAATTAACAACCTCCCACTTGCTGAAGCTACTTGAACTTCTGGTATTCCACGCAAAGAATCCCCGGTGTCTGCTTGAGAGTACCTTAGCCAGCACCACTGGCAGGCTGCTTGTCCTTTACGATACGGCTTACGATACTTTTGATCTTTGACTTTCGGTCCTAGCCCTGCTCTGCTGTCTTGGGGTGGAGGGACAGGGCTGAGGAGCCGGCGGGCCAGTGGGCTCACTGTTCTCCAGTGGAGCTTGTTGGGCAACTCCCAGAGGGGCTGCAAGCGGGGTCGGGGCCGAGGCGCCGCTTTGGGTGTCAGTTTGATCCCCAGGCCCTGGCTGAGGGGGCTGCACACAGAGAAGTCCAAGGTGAGGTGAGTCATGGCCAGCAGGATCCACACCCGGTGCCCCACACAGCTGCCCGGCCTCAGAGCAGACGCACTGCAGAGAAAACAGAGATTTCCAATGAGACGAGACAAACAGTCCCATTTGAAAGTTTCCCGCCCTCGAGTCATTGACCATTGGAGCCCTCTACTTCTGCATTCACCATCCGCCTGCAAACTCACCAAAGTTATACCCTAGAACTTCTTAAGCACCCACTCAATTAAGCGTTGCAATTAGCTTTGCAAAGTGATTGTTGAACTGCAGAAAAAAAGGTCGGGCACAAAGCAAACGTACAGCAGGAGGCAGCTTCTTGATTTATGCTCTTTGCTCTGAACTGTCATCAGCAATAAGGACTTATCCTTGATGTTACAGATTCATATCAATCCAGGGATGATTACACTAACACACAAGGTCGGACCTGCTTGAGCTGATCCTCATATTCTACATTATCTCCCTCAGACACACAGTAATCTGATTCTCAAAGGGCAATCTGATTATGCAGAGCAATGTTTAGGAATGTATTTTGCTACACCGGGAGACGACACAGAATGAAGAGCAGAGCGTAGACATATTTGTGCATCAAGATAGCGCTTTGAAGTGTGAAAAAGCCATGAACAGTCTTTATTCCTGTATAAACTTCATTCCTAGTTGCAAGGTGGTGTACCAGCTGGTTATACAGGTCAGGACCCAACAGTGGGCTGTTTTTAAAGACAACCTTCAGTGGGCCCTGGGATAAAACTGCACATTGATTCCTAAGGAAGAAACCTCATTATGGGCTATCTTTAATCTCTGCTGTCCTTGGCCAATTTAAGCCCATAGGGAAGGCTTGTTTAGGAAGCATCACAGCAGTGATGATAGATGGAAATGTGTGAATGGGTTCATCAAACTGTCAAAGGCATCACAAAGACATCCGCTGGTCATAAAATTATCGCGTTTGTCAAAGTCTTGTTACACCAATGCTGAACTTGTAAAAGGACAACACGGAGTTTAGGATTAAGTATCTATATGTCACCTCCTTTTGATCAGGACATACTCTGAACCCGTGTCGACATTTTTGACAATGCAGTGAATTCTCAAATCTCTAGGTTTCGATTTTTAATGAGAACACATGCAGAACAGGTGTCACACTTATTTAGACATTTTCTAAAAAAAAGTCAAAGGTAATCCTGAAAACAAGATATTACAAATAAAATGATTTAATGCTCTGTTTAGGAACGATGAGGATGTTGGAAAAAAGAGGCTGGCCTGCTTCTACTCGTCTGAGATGTGACAGGCCAGCAAAAACCAGTGAGTGAGCCATGATTTAGAACAGCTTTTTAATTGAACCATAAACGGTGACTACTGTGGTCACGGAAGACCTGTGCCAAGGTCAGTATATTATTGACAACGGAAATTATGGCTGATCATTTGTCCCGCGTGAGTTTTTGCCCTGACCTCAGACAGAGACCCTGGAACCAAACCAATCTGCAACCACATGGAGACTCTGTTTTAACTTTACAGGCCTAATGAAGGCAACATTCAACATAGAAAGCTCTATCAAAAATAATTTGATAGAGCTGTCAATATTTAATGGGAATGTTGTAACATCCCCATTATTTTTTATTGTAATAGTGGCCTCTGCTCTTGCAGATAAGAGACTAAAAGTGCTCGTTGCTTTTAGCATCCCGACTTTCCCATGAACTTTACCATGTTGGTTCACTGTCATGGAGGCTTATTCTTCCTCTTTTAAAGGTTAATTTACCGCGTCATGGATGCAGGATTCTTAGATCTGAAATTCCATTAGAAAAAGGCTAAATTCCATAGGTTTTATAAGAGGTTGATGCAATGAAAACAACGAGATTCTGAATCATTTTGAAAAGAGAAGGAATTTGTTCCTATTTAAGATTCAAATAGCAGATAATTATAAGAATTGATGCCACCAAAGATAATACTGCTTTTATCACTTACGATATTTAAATGCCATTATACTATTAAAAAATAGATAATAAATTATTAGCTTCCTTCACATTTAATTATTTCGTTCCATCACTCTGTTTTTAATGATGTCTTTCTGTAATTCGAGTTGAAAATAAAACAAAACAATGCTTCTGAGTAATGCCTCTAGCTCAAGTCCCTCTCTACATAACAAGGATTTACCCAAAACCGGTTTTACACACTGAAAACATTATCTCAGACCACAGATGATACATTTCAGTCACAATTAATATCAGAGCAGAAGAAATTAAGCTAGTTTCTCTCTGGAGGATATCCCATCAGTTTGGTAGTCCCAAGTGGGCGTTTTAATGAGGAATTTCTCTCAAAATAAGGAAACCAATTTATGGTACACAAATCTGATAAGCTGCATTTTTATTTAATATTACATTTCATTCAAACTATCTATATTTTATATAAGATCATTATTTTAAAAAAGTACAGCGTGGAATAAAAAAATGCACGGTAAAAGTCACCAGAGGTGTAGTGTTTTGAACACACACGCCCATCAGACTGAAGTACCATCTTGAGCTCGGTAAGTGGATTACACACCACTGATGGATCCAGTCACAAGAGCACAATCTACAGATGAAATGGCTTTGCAGCTATTTTTCTTAGAAGTGCAGCTTCATAATTTAAGAAGGACTAACAAACTCCGACATCTCTCATAATGAAAATATAATTTGGAAGCACGCTGCACAGATGGCAGAAGAAGTGCAGCATTCACAGCGAGAACAAACCAGATTGCTTTCTGGTGGGGCTGTGTGCCCGGTGTCCTGTTTCATCAGCACATGCTACATCATACTGTCACCGCTATCTTCAAAGCATAGGTAAGCCCTGCGAGTGGGGCTGGAAATCCCTTTAGTTGGCCTTGTGACGTCTCCTGTTTCTCAGTTTGTGAGTTTGAGGGTGGTAGTCTATTTACATTTTTGAGAAAAGCGCAGACAGAAATTAAAGTTAACCGTGAAGCTTGTGTGTATGTGTGTATTGTGTACCCTCATTGAGTTTTTTTTATTTTTTGATGCATTGAACTAGCAATATCACAATAATCACCATATGCTCAGTCACACGAGAAAGTTGAGTGTGTGATCCAAACCTGTACAGTCCGTCAAACTCATGCAATTGGAATTCTAATGGAAAGCTAGTGATAAATGCTATATGTAACATGCCTTTCAGTGCAATATATTTAGATTACCTGCCCTAGTATGAAAGAGCAGTGGAGGAGGGTTCACCGAGCTTGACTTCTCTCTTTTCTGTGCCAGTTTAAGCTGTGCTATATTCAGAAAATCCACTTCCAACTTCTTCTGCAGCTTTTTCTCACAAATGACAGTCAGGGGAGTTAGAATGTTAGGATTAGTCCCCCACAGACAAAAAAAAGTCAATGCATGATCTCCCTACTTTAGAACTACAGTCTAAATAACAGAATCAGTTTCCCATTTTATCAAGCCATCACTGTCATGTCACTCTGATTTATACCACTAATTAGCGCTTCAGTCATAAATAAGTAACAAGATGCTATTAATATCCAAAATGTAGTTTGACGAAAAGATCTGACATGCATATTTGAGAAGAAGGTCTTCTATAAAAGGTTCAACTTTAAGTCAAAATGGAGATTTTCTTGTGTCTGTTAATTCATTTTAATTTTCTACCAAGTAGAAGGCAATACTCCCCACCAACTAGTTTAGAGTGAAGTGGTTTTTTGGATGACCAGTTCAATTTCTCAAAGAAGTATCAAAATTGCCCTTTTCATGACTTATGCCTTACATTACTATACAAGAAAATAATATTGGATCATTCATTGAATATTCACATAATTTTTTGGGCCCTGAAAGTGGAGACTTAATACTTCAACTATAGTATTTTCTAAATGAGAGCATGTGCAAAGTGTTGTGGTTTATGCTCTGAGCATGCAGGCTGATTTGTGCTGGACAATCTCTGCCCACATGTCGGATAGTTGACATGTTAGGTGGTCTGTGCTAGTTTATACTCTTGTATGATTTCTTTTTTTGTCACGTGAACTGAAGCATGCTCTCGCTTCTCGGCATGACCAAGATTAGGTGATCACATTTTCTTCCTACTAAGACATATGCCGCCTTTGCTCTAACATGTCATTCAGAGATGCTGAAGCTGATTGTATGTACCTCAGTAACAATAAAATTCTGAATCTGTCCAAACTGATGGTATCTAAATGCCAGATTTGTCATAGTGTTTAAAACTCCTCTGCACTCACAGCAGTAACACTCGGCAACAGCAAGAACATTATAAA
>JABUIW010000028.1:14931760-14981919 GCA_013363375.1 Menidia beryllina
AACTCACACAGCGTTAGGATGGCTGGTGCTCACTCACTTTTTTGTTTATTCTGATTTGCTGACTTTGTTCATGCAATGATTAGCACCTCTAATAATCGGGTAACACGGTAGGAGATAATGTTTCGCTATAACAATATTTTTCTTTCAGTTTTTTTTTTTTGTGGATACCGGTTATTAATTTTCTGAAAATATCAGTTCAAAATATCATATTACACACATCAATTATATAATCTAACTGAACAAAGTGACCATTTTTGTTTCGGTTGCAATTGCCATTTTATATCACTAAGAAAAAAACCCATTCTTAAGACAAGCATCGTGAAATACATGTAGAAATAAAAAGTGGTTGAGTGCTCTGTCAGCTATTATACACAGCAGTTCTGCAAACCATTAGACAGTTGCACACTTAAGCAGAAAAGAAAATGACAAAATGCTCTGGTTGTGTGGGGGGCTAATTTTAAAGGCCCTTCAGAGGATATAAAAATTGAAAAGTCTCAATGTTACAGCAGCCATATGTCAGTCAGCCAAAATGTGGCAGAGGAGTTTAAAACAAACACATCACAGAGGCCAATCTGGGGGAAAAAAGCCTCAATTCAGAGCTTAACCGCCTCCTCAAAGTGTACACAAGTAATTGTCATGAGAGTACGAGAGCCTAATGAAGGATTATCTTATGTTAGGCCCAGTAAAACAAAACTAATATCTCCGCAGCTAATCAGATATTGCACCTAATTATTGTCTCTGCACTGTTTCCCTGGCCCACTTCTTGTGTCATCATCACGCTGTGATCACTTGTGCAAAGTAGGTCTTAATTAGAACTTGTTGGGACTTTGCAGAAGTGAGACCTCAGCAGATGGGTTTCCCACCTGAGGGAGGTGAAAAAGGCATGCCTTCCTCATTCTCCTCATCATCAGTCCCCCAGCCGACATCAATAGAAACTGAACCGGCGTGACCTCAACAGCCCTGCCACTGAGTACACATCATTTTCTACCCACCACAGCCATTGAAAGGTGCTTTGTTTGAAGGTGACTTCCCTTCTGCAGGCGTTATCTGCCAGCCAGTGTTTAGACTGACTCAATGGCTCGCTTTAAAAAAAAAAATCTCAGTGGGGGTTTTTCCTTTTCCTGCAAAGGTGCTGCTATTGAAGCCTTGTGTTAACAATTTCACGGGACAAAAAGTAAGCATTTATTCAGGGTAGCACGAGCAATTGATGGAGTATTTACAGGCTGAACTATGGTATCCATGTCTCTCCCACTCGCTTCTAAAAAGAGCCGCTGGAAGAAAAAAAGGAATTCACCAGGGAAAAGATTTACCAGCTACAGGTCATGAAGTTTCAGGCTGCAGTGGGTGGTTTTCTCCTGACGGTCCAAACGGGCACAGAAAGAGGTTAAAATGAGACTTTGTGAGCATATTGTGGAGGACTGCATCTTAAAAACATTCGTTTCTACTAACTTGATGTTTCCAGGGTATCTTTTGATTAAATGTTCTTGATTTTACATACACCACTTTTCTGAAATTCCTTTTAATTGTCTGTTTGTAATCTCTGTAACTAGTCATTTGTAATTAAACTAACCTTTCTGGACATGTTTTCAAGATAAATCTATGTTTAAAAATTCTTAATTTAGATTAAAAGAATTAAAAAAAATGTAACTCAAGTTACTAGATTACTACTAAGTACTAGCAATATAGGGACATCATTTGGTTTATGCTGAAACATTTCGCTCCTGTTGACACCTGCTCATTCCATTCCTAGGCAGACCTTGCACTAACTTAGACCCCTGCGTCGATTCCGACCCTAAAATGCCACCGGTCCACAGAGCTCTGCTGTTCCATTTCTCAGGAATTTGTGTCAGTAGGTTGAAAAAAAAGGTCAGATGTCATCTTTTGAGCAACGCGGGCTTATTCTATTAGAATGAGACATGCAGCATTGATTTTCTGTACCCACTCCTCTTCTGTGTCCAGTGATATATGAGACTTTTGGCCTCATAAATTGATGATATGTTAACAACGGACAAATGCCAAACTAAAAATGACAGACCATTCTGCAAACCAATGGCTTTAACCCACCGTGTGTATACAGCCTATGCATGAATACAAAGTAGGAGATTCATAGAAGCACGGTGTTCATCTTTGCTTTAATATTGTGTCCACAATCGGATGACTTTCCAGCTGAAAACACCCAATCTGGTATGCGGTGCTTCTTTGTATTAGACGTTATTTATAGCCAAGTGGTCTGAAAAGTGTGGAGCTGTCAAGGCTTTTCTCAAAAGGCTTCGGGGGATTTTTGGATTATGTCCTCTTTTAAAGTCAAACACTCTGAGACCTATTAAGAAGCTGCGGCAGCCGCGCTGTTAGCTTGACCACGGTTTAAGATCATGGATTGAGAGTACATCCAGCACAGTAAGATGTTGGAGAGAGCTCGTGCATTGTGTTTCCATTCATATTCCCCAATTCTGCCAGCCCCAAGCATTGCATGTCCCTGCTGGGGGGGAATATGCTTAAAATAGAGATGGAAGGACATAAAGCATGAATTTGCATTACCCTGAGAGAGTGACAGAGATGGAGGAAGAAAGGAAAGCACTGCAAAGGAACTGTATGGTAGTCTCACCCCTCTGGGGGGTTAAAAAACTGATAACATCCAGGCTGAGGAACAAGGACACGTCTCCTTATAGATGAATGTGAGGGCGGTCCACACAGGAGTGCACAACAAATCCCAGCAGCGAAACAGCAGCCGTTAACCACAAAGCCAAATTACTGCAAGGACTCCATGAGTTGAAAACTTCCATGCGCCACCTTGCATGTAAAGGCATTTTGAAAAAAAAAAATCCCCGCAATATTCTAATATTTCATTTGATTCTCATTGCTTACACTTTCTTTTATATACCGTAATCTAATCAGAGAACCTCAAAGAGGCAGAGTCATTTAGAAATAAAGACTACATTGACAACTAATTTAATAATTTGTGGACAGTATTCGTCAACATAAACAGAGCTTAGATTGAAAATCATCACATGTAACATGCATTTTTGTTTCTAATATTACCTGTCCAGAAATAATAATCATATCACCATCAGCAAATCCAGAAAATAATTTCCATGTTTTAGTGCTTATTTACAAAGGAAGCAAGTCTAAGAGTTCATTAATCAACCAATATAAATGCCGCTCTTTCATCATAAGACCTTAAATGCTGATTAAACAAACAAAAGACTCAGCCATGACCTCTGATTCTGACCCCTCTAAGTTTCGTGAGAGTAAACTGTTTTTCTACCCTTAGACTGAAGTGTATTGGGAAAATGAGGGCAAGATTACACTCCTCCTTTGGCTTTCTCAGCTCCATTAATTCCACCATGTAGCTATAAAAGACTCTGACCCATAATAATCACCGTTTTCAAGAGGAGGGTCAGAAACCATGTCCATTTAAAGCTGAGGCGGCCCCAAACAGGGAAGCTCCAAACTACCAAATTTATTAACCTCTCTGAACTCAAGGAAAAATATGGAAATGCACTAAAGGGAAAGAAAATGGAGACCGACTTACAGGTCAGGAACTACAATGAATGGGATCAAAGTATGCTCAAAGGATGACTTGAAGGGCTTTTTTTCTCTCCCTGTAGTACTTATATGCTAAATCAGATACCACCCCGTAGATAGTGCTATCCAAAATCTTTAAACTGAGGCCAACGGTAAGTTGTTGGGAGCACCCGTAAAGAGGTCTAACCCCTTGTGTCTGCACCCTTTGCAAATCACGTCAGCAGTTTCAGCTGTAAATTCAGATGATTGAGTGGGTGTGACTTCTGACTGGCTGTTCGGCAAAGTAGATGAAATCAAATAGACTCCTTAAGCATAGCAGAAGTCATTTGGGAATTCTAAAAATGCGTTAATGTACAAAGCATGTGCAATAATAAACTGAATAATACAGATGTTTGACACATGACTTTATGTAAACACTCATCACCCTCATTTATCATAGCTTCTAAATGTCCTGAAGACATGTTACTAGTTGAGCTCTTTGACCACAAAGCTGTCACCACATATGGATGTTACCTTTACAGCATGTTAAGACACGCCTTTTTCTCTCACACCCCAGCAAGGTCAGCAGGGAGAAAGCTTCCTGACATCTGTTTTATGTGCCAGCGACTCTGAACGCTTCTGTTAACAAGCAGCAGACCCAAACAGAGGGTTTTACATCAGCAGCACACTAATGAGGGGAAGAATCGGCCATTAGCCATTAAATGTTAGCCATTAAGTGTAAAATTATTATTATTTCTTAAAGGCTTTTATGAAGTTTTCCTTTGGCATAGAGTACCAGGTGCTCTTTACTTCATAGTCAACAAAGTGGAACTCCAACAACAAAGCTTTAAGGGGGTTTTAAATCGCTGACTCATAGGCCACAAAAGAAGCCTGACTACAAAATTTCCTTAAAAATAAGTGGACAACACCAGGGAGAGGAAATGCAAAAGAGATGAGGTTCAAATCACAAAGCAGAGATTTAAGTTAGTACACTGAACTGCAGAGTAACACTTGAGTTTAGCCAGATGTGGAAGGCAAACGTTTCACCACAGTGGACATTTTTAAGTTTGTTCATTATAATTCCCTTCTTTTTTTATCAAGTCAGCACACAGCTGGAAAAACAGGTCAAAGCTCTGGCAGTTTGTGCTCACAGGCGCATGATAAATTGCTCATCATGTCCGTTACTGATGGATGTAAGTGCTACAGAGGCTAAATTCAACATTTTGAGTTGTGAGTGTGTCTGACAGAGAACAGGAGCCAGAGAGCCAAAAGCCACCTTTTGGAATTGGTTGTAAGTGCTGTTCGAACGAAGTCCTGGCATCTCATATATGTTCACTCTTTTAATACACTTAAGTATCTATAATAATTGCTGTGCTAAAGTACTCATTTATCAGTGTCTCTGACCTTCATTTCAACTTTCTATGTCGGTGTGTTTTCCAAAATCTACCTACCGACAGACACATGCAAAACACCTGCATAAGGACTCAGAACCTCCTTTGTTGTGGTTCCTACTCCTTCAGGACCAGAATGTTCTGCAGTGACACACAATCACACTCACTCAAAGTGATAACAGCACCAGCTATGCCGTGACAGCTGGTAAATGCTGGAGCATGTTCTGTTTTGAGCTGTCTCTCAGGAAACAGTGACAAAGTTTAAGCACAACAGGTGTTGATGAAGATTGATGGAAAAAATGAGTAAGCGTTCAACTTTGTTGAATATGTTTGGGACTGAGCTGCGAAAAAGGCAGCGTGCGAGCAGCCGGAATATAACTTATTTTTCTCTTTTGTACTTATACCAGGCCCACCTCTCTGTCATTACTCGCTTTGGAATGAAAACAAAACGTAGGATCTTTGGCAGCATTGTACTGATGCACTTTGAATCGCTTAATTAAGGAACAGTTTTAAGTAAGCTGTTTACAACAATAAACATCAGCATTAAGGATATTTAATGTTTAAATCCTCACTGCTCCAAGTATTTTGAAAATCCATTTTTTTACGATACAGCAGTACCTTCTCATCCATTTGGAGCAAAACAACCAGTGGCCTGATTTAGCCGTTACTCCACGTTTGTTTAATTAACTCTCATCTGTGAGCTGTTGGCATCCGTAGTGTGCCTGGACCAAACAGGGATGAACTGAGAGCAGAGCGGTGGGTGGCTTTTTTTTCTTGCTTTACTGCCGGTGACTGATCCACTTTCATGTATCTGCTGATGAGATCCTACTAAACTGTGGCAACGGAACACGGTCGGCCCTAACAGAGAGCGGCCACATTCCTCAGTGCTTTGTTCTGCCTGCCATTGTGGCAGAAAGCAGGGTGTCGTGTATGTGTGGTGTGGGCCGCACCACGCTGAAGCAGACAGAGCTGCAGCCGCCTCATTGCACACAGACTCCGACAGAGAGATCTCTCTTCTGGACTGCTAACAGCAAGAAATGTCGTATAGAAGAATGTTTTTAAATTAGAGGCATAGTGGCATATTTAATCGCAATGGCTAATTTAGTGTCTTACTATCGCCTTAAGGAATACGAGAACTGTAACAATGGAGCTTTATGCTACCGCAGTCTTTAAAAATGTGTCATTTTCATACTTGAGCTATGCAAACGCAAAACAAAATATCTGCAAAAGAAGAGTTCATCTATTTTATAAATCATAAAGTCGGACCCAGATTCAGGATTTGGCGTGAGCAGGTGACCTGTTTTAAAGTTACAGCTATGCCAGTGAGCCGGTAGCTGCTAAAGTATGATCTGAAATCAAAAGAGAAAACACATTAGCAAAGATAATACTAACGAATTAGAGAATAACATATCAAAGGTCCATCAAAGTTATTTAAGAGTGGTGAAACATCCTGTTAACAGCTTTGACTGAGGGCCAGAGACCAGAAAAGGAAATGCTACTTCTGTATTCTATGTTGTGATGGCGCTATTTAATTCTCGTACAGGGAACAGAGAGCATGTGGGAGCTTCAACCCAGCGAGCCCCAGAAACACAGTTTTTTCCTCACTTTGGATGAGCAAACAATAAGACAATGGTTGAAAACTAGATACCTGTATTATTTGCAAATTTTCTGACCTCTCATCCTCTCTGGGATCTGACCAGAGATGTACAGGGCTGCATAAACTGCAGGGGCTGCAGCTTTAGTCATCATCACTCTATCCTAAGAGTCTCCTTCTTCTATTAGTTGGTCACTCTGTATAGCATGTTTGTCCAGATAAAATCTGAAGGATTACAGGGCTGGCCAATGTGGATATTGAAGATTTCCTGAGGCCAAATGCTGATGGCTTTGACAGGCATTCAGTGCTAAATTTAATCATCGTTGTAAGTAAATTGCGGCCACAGACACAAAACAGGAGTATATTCAAGTTTGTCAGCAACAAGCTGAGCAACACTTTATCACAAGATACTTATTTTCCCAGTTTATGACCACACATATATTCGGTGAATTCTAAAGAAAATTGTCAGCAGAACAGTCATTATTGGAGTTTTCATGCTTTCCCTCTCCCACGTCTTTCTGCCAACAAATACAGTGCCCTCAGCTAAGACTTTCCCTAGTCGACCTGCAGGTGCAGTTTAAAGAAAACCTTCAACTATTGGCAGCTGTATTTAGAGATCCAACAGATCGGCAGAGACCTTTAAAGACAAGATGACAAGCCTAATATTGTATGCAAAAAATGTTGCAGGATTTGTCCTTTGAATGATGTTTTCTTTAACAAGAAACAAACCCATACAAACCCATACAACTATGGTATTGTCCCACACTGGAAACCTGCCAGGCAGTTCAGAGCCTCAGTCCAAGGTAATTTCTCTGTTTATTGTATTGAAAAAATTCAGAAAGAACTGGACTCATGTCGTCTCTCACAAAGAAATATAAAACTGCTGAAATAAATGAGTCATGCATTACAGTTTAAATGAAACAACTAACTGTCATTTGAGAATGTATGCGGCCATTAAAAAGACTGCACTTCTCATAGATAATTCCTATTATTATGAAAATATATGGGAAGTCTTTCTTTACGGTTCAATAAGCTCAATAGACTGTTCATGATAAAGCTAATTGAAAATGTCAGAGGCTATACAAAATACTGAAAGGAATTCCCTTCAGCTTTGATGAACGGTGCCTACTTATTGGATATTAATGAGGTCCAGGGCTACATGGATTCTTCAATATTCCATTTAAAATTCACTTTGACTGGAACTTGGCCCAGAGTCCGGGACATCATAAAGTCTGTTGTGATACTGAGTGAAAGCACTGACACGTTGTTGAAGGACCGCTTCAAACTGTGTCTCCCAGATTTCCCACTGAAGGAAGCAGAGATAAATTTGGTACTATTATCATTTACGTAAGACATTTGAGAAAAAGAATGTCAGTCAGCATATGAACAAGTTGCAAGCAGAGGGTTTCTTATGCACCATCGTTCTCACACACAGTGTAATATTGTGTTTTATTTAACAATGCTTCATGATTTAAGTATAGATTTATTGGAACACTGAAGATTTAACAAGGTAAATTTAGACCAAAAAGGTTAATGGATTTATACGTCTTCATGTATTAAACCTCCAGCATAACAGGGCTTGAAAAGCTTGATCAGAGCACTTGACCTTTCTCTATCCAGCTCATACTTCACCGTATTTATTTTGAAGTCTGGAGCTCATTTCCCTCCACTATGGGCAGTTTCAGAGAAAATGTAAGAAAAAAAACAATGCTGCCAGTCTCTGTCTCGTTCTAATGATTTGGTATCATTATCCAGTGATTGTCAGAATTTATTACGATACAAACACAGCTGCATGTTTGCTCAGTTCACAACGGGTGTGGAACTGTTGAGGTATTTTTTGCACGTCAGCGTTCATCCATGTGAAGGAGCAGCTGTGACGCCTGCTCCGCACTTGCAGCCTGTTGAATATGCAGCCGGGTTTTTCTTAGAACTGAAGAGAGATATGTACTCAGACTAAGCGATGGCCAAATAAAACCCAGCATGAACACACAAACACGCGGGGCAAACTCAGGGGCAGGAACCTGAAGCTTTATAATTTGTCGATTATGACGGCTAAATCCTAGACAACGTTTTCTATGAGGCTCCTTTTGCTCAGATTTCAGGTGCCGATAGGTTGGAGGTGAGAGTAGAAGTGGACAAGTGGCTGGACATGAGCCAGAGGGGGGGTCCCTAATGACTGGTTTTAGAGTCTACATGATCATACCCACAATTCTGTCTAGAGAGGAGGAGGTTTTTTTCCCTTCATTTCAAATGGCCATTTAATTATTAGAAAGCACATAGTTGATGTGACTAGCATCTTTATACGGGTGCATGCTATTTTAACCTCCACCTGGTGGTCATATGCAATCACTACCCTGAGGTGGTGTCAATGCATCAAACTGTTCGCCAGTTGCCTCTACACAAAAAAAGAAGAGTGCTTCATGCCATTCCAACACATCCTGGTTGCTAAACTAATACAACACTCCCAGAGTGAGGGAGGTAACATCTCTGATTGGGGCTAAAACAGTTGTGCAGCACCCTGTGAAAGCAGCTCAAATTCTGTCACCGTGAAAGACTTCTTGGCCAAAGTTACTCAGGGACAAATACCTGACAGGGCTTGAAATTTAGGAATATTATGGTCCTGTGTGATGATGGATAGCAATGACAGATACTGTCATCGGAAATGGTTTATGAAGTAGTATCTGTATGAGCTTCCAGAAAACAAAGGAAACGGCATATTTTGAATTGCCTGCTCAATTAGCTTCTCAGGGGCACATAAAAAGGGCAACCTGGAGGAATAACTGAAAATTCACCAGAGAAAATGTGGTCCGGTTGGACGTTTGTTTTTCTCTTGCCCAATTTATTTTTTTGGCACATTCCTTAGCAGTCCTGTGCAGACGATTCTGGTCCTTCACAAGCAAAACTCTACACCAAAAGCAAAGAAAAGGTTCCAAGAGAATTAAATATTGATCACAGCACCATCATATAAAGGATAAGAAAAAAAGAAAGACAAGCTAAATGGTTTGTGTTGAATTCAGACAAAGTATATCAGGAGTTTTTTCTGTCTGTTGTTCTTTCTGCTCAGCCTTTAGTTTTTGTCATATTGACAATATATTTTTCATGATGAATGAATTCTTCTCATTTTGATTATGAGAAAAGCTAAATTATGCTTTCCCCAGGACACAGGCACGTCTAGCTGGGACTTCTCTAAAAGGTCAGCAACATTTTAAGGGACTTACTGTCAGTAAACACCATATGTTCTGACTCTGATGTCTGAGTCAGCTTTGCCCTCACAACATCCCCTGGTCCTAACCACAAATGCACCATCTCTACTCATACATAGTTTCTTATCTTGCTTTGTCTGCTTATTTGGTTTGGTAAATATCATTTGAATGCAGCTATGTGACTGTGAAAGCTACTGACGCAGGTGTAGAAGTTGAGATTTCCTCTGTAAACATCCAGTATTAGGCAGATAAATACCACAGTGGCTTTCCAGGGAGTTGCAGAGATTTATGGATTGCTTCTGTGTAGCAGACCTCTGGGAGGCAAATAATGTATGAAATCTTACTTGTTGTGTGCAACACACACACTCTCCATTTTGCGTTTAAGGCTAAGCTGCAGCTGCTGCTACTATGGCTGAGGTTCTGCATTAGTGAGGTCAAAACATAATTTGTACAGAAAAAGGGTAGGGAAGGGTAAATATCTATGTGTGGTTAGTGGAGGTCCAACATGCAACAGCCAAGAGAGTTGCATCATCCCATTAATTACTCCCACTGAACCATGTCCTCCAGAGCAGTGTACGTGGCCCACATGCTCAGAAAGATGAGCAGGGCTCTAAAGAACTAGGGTGAAATAGTAGAAAAACAGAAAAAAAAAAAAAAAACTAAACAATGCTCCAATTAAAACAGCCTCTTTGCAGTCTGAATTCTTACAGGGGCTCATGAATTACTGCCAACATGCCAAAACAAAATAAAACATTTATTAAGACGCATTTCACAGATGCTGTGAGATGCTCCTATGCCGTGCAGGTTAGTGTGAAGCGCCATGGCACCGGCGGATAAGTCGGATCCTTCACAGAGGCAGCGCTGATCTGGCCAAAGCCCACTACATGAATCAAGTATGAGCTGCTGTTAGTTCATTCACCTCATAGGAAGGATGGGTCTCAGCGCAGCACCGGACCGGTAAGGTTTGAAAACCAAGAGATTCATATAGAGATATATTTTCTTTTTTGATGATTTGCAGTGGGAGGGGGGGTTACAATCCGATGATCCATTATCGACTATTATTCTTTCACTATGCAGACATCATGCAGATCATGCCATTCTATCAATAAATGTTTGCAGTCTTCAAAGATGTAACTGTGCATAAAGAGCAATGAAGCGACCTGTTGAATAGGACACAGGATGACATCAAGTAGACACTGCATCCATACCAGCAGTGTAACTCGTAGGAAATCTATTTCACCAGGTATTGTGCACATCGCAGATAGTAGTAACGGTTTCTGTTCAAACCTGTAGTTAAATAATTCATGAAAAAGACACAGCTTTAAAAAACACTAGAGCCAGTTCAGAAAACTTACAGGGTTGGACTTATCAGAGCTGCCATGTCAGACGCAACATTTACAGGTTACAGCCACAAAGAGCCGGTTGATGCAGTAAAGCCACTTGAGAGAGGTCAGGTGGGTCATTGTCAAGGGTGGTGACGGAAGCAGGCTGTGATCAAAGCCTCATATGTGTGAAGACGTATCTCACGTATCTCTACTGTTTCAGAGTTAAGGCTGGACGTGTGAATGCACGGGCTGATCGACATGCTATGCTTCCACATTGGAATATTCATTTAAATGGCATATTGCAACCTCGCATAATGAACTGCTTCACATGTTGTTCACAAACAGCAAAAACGTGTCCTTTTTTAAACCAACACAGGGGAGCACCAGATGGAGGATGAAAACAGTGGATCGCAACAACATAACATGAGGAATGTCGGGAAGCGCGCGCCTCTTTGCTCCTGATAGCGCTAACGTCCGCCCGTCCGTTTGGATTTCTGCATCACATGTTGCTCAGAGCTGAGGGAGAGGATGTGATCGATGGAGGGCTTTTTCTCTTTCCTGGTAAAAGCGGCTCCCTTGAGGTCTTTGTCTGACCGTTGTGGCTCTGATCTATAAGAAATTGAGCAGTGATGCTGATAACAGCTGAATTTTGGTTGGGTCCCCTGGATTCTAGATGTGTGAAGCCTGACACACGACCCAGGGTCTGTTGTCATGTCCAACAGCTGTTTGGCTGATAATCTCCAGTTACCCTGGGCAGACGGATCTGACTGACGCTCACGGCAGCATCATGGGTTTCCCACTTCTTCCACTGTCTAAGTTTCCACAGCAACAACACTGTGCTGCCCAATGATGTGCCTGCTTACTTAAGGGCTGAGCTGGTCGGTGCTTTTTTACATATAATCTTAAATGTCAAAGATCAGCGCCATTAATTGTCATACCTCTATTTGAACGTAGTAATACACAAATTACCGCCACAGTTATCCTTGACATGTGACTAAGACCAGCCAAGAGTCCGGGATCTTGTCTATTTTCCCTTTTGTCCGAGTAAAGAAAATCAACCACTGAGAACAAAAAGTGGAGAGTTGGTCTTTTAGCCTCAAATCAAAGCAACAGGCTTTGTCTGCAGAGTAAACCGTATAATTATATGAGTTCAACGAGGAGTGAGCTTTCAGACTCTAGATTGCAATTTTACCCCAACGGATCATCATGGATTTTTATTTTGGCCAAATCACAGACTCCTAAAGTACAGCGGAGGCCCGTTGTGTTCTGAAGGCAATTCCTGAGTTCTCAGGTCATAAAAGAAGACTAATTTGGAATATAAACACAATGGGTGGCGCAGATTCATTTCTGCCGTGGTAACAAAGCCGAGTCAAATACAAACAACAAATTCCCCTCATTCCAATAATCCAGTATGCGGTTATGTCTTATCACGGGAGGGAGAACCACCACAACGTTTACAATCTCTCCGTGTCTCTTTATGGTATTTCTGGTATGATGACCCACCACCCATGTCTGCTTTTTGTCTACCATCATGACACAAGGACAAACCTGTCCTGGTCCTTTTGGATTTCACAGACTGCTGAGCACAGGGTGTCAACAACACACGCACAGACACACTCACACGCAGACACACACACGCCTCCAGAGGATAGGATCTCTGAGAAGCAACACAGCCTATTTCGCTGCAAATTAGGTTAATCACGCTCCAGAGAGGCCCAGTTAATAACCCTCATAGAGGCTATTAAGATGGCACCTAAATCATAGGAATATCTGAATATCTGATGCCCCCTAACACAATAATGCCATGCTTAGCCCCATACTTCTAGCAAAAGCTTTCTCTGAGAACGCAGTCTGGTCAGACCAACTGTAGGTCAAAAACTGCTGATATGCAGGTGTTTCTCGGTGCAAGCACACATCAGCTTATCCGACTATAACATATTGCAAATCCTTGTCCATTAAGCCCGTTAAAAATAATGAGAATTAAACACTTAGTCAGATGCTCACACATCTCTTTAATGCACCGGGAGCACACAGAGTACCCAACACATGATCACCGTGAATAGGTATCATCACGGTTTATCAGGACATTTTGTCTGAGCTCTTCCACGTGTTTTAAAGTCATTCTAATTAATAAACTGAGCAGACACACCACACCCCATCTCCATCTTTTTCTAGAATTTACCCAAGCCAGAGGAAGAGCAGCCAGACACCTGAGGAATCGGTCACCTGTGCAAAACAGTCCTCACGGCGAGGCCTTGTGAAAAGGCAACTGGTGTGTGTGGCAGTAATGTTATGCAGCTGCGGTATACTGGAGCCTGATAGCATCTCCTGTGCCTCAGTGGGGAGAGAGCTCACCGTGACGAACTGAAAGCTGCGTGACGTCCATGAAAGATGGAGCGTGGAGATGCTGAGTCTGACAGAGATGAATAATATCCATTTAGACCCTCCAGTTGGACTCTCCGTTTTGAGCAATTCCATATGCAGTCCGTACCTACAAGCCCTTTTTATTGTCTATTTGCATCATGCGCAATAACCAGCACAAGCAGCCAGTCGACAGCACCTTCGTTCTGATCACAGCACTCTAAAACAACTAATTATTTCACACATTATTTGTACTCAAACCATAAACTGACGTAAGTCAATCAACAACATTAAAAAAGGTTTAAATCTTGACAGCTAGTTTAAATAACTTATCAGGAGAATGGGAGCAATATGCACTGAGCTCAGCAACTATGCAATGCAATCATTCTGATTTTCACATAACTCTTATTTTAATTATAAACAAAGAAACTGTTTCAGCAAAACATTTGACTGTTAAGGGTTTGAGAACAGTTTTTAATAACGTGCACAACGAATTCCCATCATTTGTGCTTCGTTCATGTCAAATGGTTCGAAGGATTTTCTTACCTAGGCTGTATTTCATTGTTCTTTCGCAGCCTATAAACTCCATAATGATTCTAATAAAACATTATCACCCCGCTCTATTTTACAGGATGTCTTTATGTGACTATTTGCCCAGAATATGCTATGAATAACAACTGTGGGGATCGGCAAAAGCTGTGGTTTTGCACTGTAATCCTCATCTATCCATCAGTGCTTTTCTCCTGGTTAGCAGAAGTCACTCTTGTTACATTTACACCCACATATCAGCTTTGTGTGGGTGGACGGTTCTTTGTCTGTTCCAACAGGTACACTAACTTTATCTGCACATGCTTAGAGCCCAATTTCTACTCTTTATGTTCCATAGAAACAAAAACCTTTTACGGAAGAGTTAAAATTTACCCCATTAATGCTCACCATACAGAGCCTGTGATAGGAGACGCTCTGAAATGTTGTGAATTTCAACTATGGACAACCTGCAGTTGTTCCTCCTGCGTCTCATTTTTGTCATTCTGCGTCGTCCCCAAGTGACACGGAAATTCCTGAACATGGAAATTGGTTTCTCTGTGCCCCTGACAGATACATTAAGACATATCAGACCTAAAAGCATTTCATTTCATCATCTTGTGCAACCACTCTGTCTACGGCTTGCACTGCCACGACTCTGTGAGGTCAGCCTAAGATGTACGGCGTGTGTCATGCATTATCAATGTGCATCTGCAAATGGGCAGGAGGTAGAACCACCAGAGGGGGGATGAAATCCAGCAGGTGGCAAGAAAACCTGACTAAAGGTCCCTATTACCTCTGAACCTGCTTTCGAGGCAATTAAGGAACACATTCATTATCTTTTCTTTCCAGACTTTAAAAAACAAACTTGAATTGAACGGGTTAATCTTTATGTTTCTTGGGCTAAGGGGTGTCTTGAGGTCTGCACAAAAAGATTGACAGAAAATCTGATTATATCGGAGTGTAAGAGCAGAACCGCTGTTTGATGAGGTCAAGCCAACCTCCCTAACCAGACAGTCTGCTCTGTAGGGCATCAGATCCAATGGTCAGGCTGACTGCACCCACTATGTCCAGCTTTTTAGGGTCAAAGCCACCTTAAAAAAAGACATTAGACATTTGAAGCTCTGGAACTGTCATGTTATCATAATCTGAGATGGAAATGAAATTATTTTTATTTGTACTCCTTATGAAACTATTTCAACTCTTAATTGCCACTTAAATCCATGTAGCGTGTGTTTGCTCGCACAAGTGGGGAGGAGCTGATAGGCCTAACCTTGGGGCGCTGTGCACGCGCGTCTGTTCACGTGTGTTAGGCGCACACGCGCGTGTCTGCGCCTGTACGCGCGCACACGGGCACAGACACGCCGTGCTGCTGGCGCCACCCAGCGGCCAGGACGCGAAAATGCCCCGTCTTATTTCTCATAAAAAAGAACCTCAAAACATTGTCAGTACACGGAGCCCTCGCATTGACATGTATTAGTGCCAACGTCACTGTGTTCAAACGGTCTGTTTATGTGAAATAAATAGCTCTATGGTGTGTTAAAGAGCTGTCGTTAAATTAAAGCCAATCCCCAATTCCAGCAGACTCGTATAAGTTGTCGTTGCGTAGGTTTAAAAAAACTGAGAGAACATATCGAGGAGCGGCGTCAAATGTGAAAGAACACTAAAAAACACTTCTATTTTGGAAGGTTCAACCGAGCATTCTTCAATCATATTAATCAATAACCAGCGTGTTATTCGGAATGATGGGTCACCGTGTCTTACCTGCGCGCAACACTCCGTTTTATCCACATTTTTCTCGACTGCCGAATCCGACTCAGTCCTCCAGGTATCCTCCCATTTGGATGGGTTTCCACCAAAGTCGACAATTTCTGACTTAAAAAAAAACACTCAAGTTACGGACCTTACTCCAGCTGTCACCGCGAACATGACTTAAGCCATATCCTTCATCGTTGCGCACATCAGATTCCTGCCGGGGAGCCACCGATCCCCGCTGAAAACAGCAGAACAACAGTCAGTTCTCTCAGAAGTTGTCCGTCTGCTGTTTAATAGATGATACCCTTTCCTCGTTATGGATAAAAAAAAGCAGAGGAGCGGGCGCACAGGTGAGCGGGTAACCAGAGCAGGTGCCCCTCAAACTTTGCCTTCGAGAAAATCATTCATTTCCGACCCCCCCCCCCCCTCCTCCGGCTGGAAAGACAAAGATGCAAGATGAGCGGAGAGGAAAAGAAGGGCATGTAGTTGGGATCCTCATCGCTGACATGACAGCGCATCATCTACATTTCTGAGGCAGATGAACGTACAAAAAAAACCAAAAAAACTGAGAAAGGACGATGAGGATGCTCGGTGCTCTGAAACACGAAGGATCCAAGTCAGCAGTGGCAGGGGGTCCTCATGATCTGCTTACATCTCTGGAGGTGTTAAGGGGTTGCGGAGGGGGTTAGGAAACTTTAAATGAAAAAAGGTGGAACTGAAAAAAGGGAAGAGGGACGCGACTCGGGAGAATCCTGGAGGGCGAGGGTGGTTTCGGAGGTGTGAAGAGAGAGAGGGGTGATGAGAGCTTGTCATTTAAGAGGAGAGGAGGATGGTCCGTCTCCTCCTGCTGCTCCTCTTCTCAGACTGATGAACGACCTGCCCGCTGAGCCCCACGCTGCCGTGACGTCATTTTAAAGCCGAATCTGTCATGTGCCTGAGTGTCTCACTTCACACGGGCGCACACTCATGACTGTCAGATTTGGGATGTGAGGACCACCGCTGTCTGCCACGTAACTGCACAGAGGAGGAGCTGGTGAGAAAGTGACCCAATCAGTCTGGTCTTGATTTAAATGTGCAAATTAACGCAAAGAAGTCATCAATGCAAACATGACCTTATACCATGGAGCAGATGCGTCATGATGTTCCTCCTCGTATCAAACCTCCATCGTTTTGTTAGACTTTTAAGGAAATTTGGGTGAAAATTCATGGGGGAAAGGGGAACAGATTGACCTGAATTATTTGGGGTTTTTTTTGTTTTTTTGTCCCAAACTGTGTTCAATACTTAACCGAGCTGATGAAAGTTGTTAATTTCCAAAAGGAAATCTGTGTGCACATGGCATGCCTTACTAAAGCTCAGAGGAGCAGAGCCTTTTTTTAGGCTGCCCTAAACCGAGTAAACTCAGACAGTTGAGAGTCAGTCATCTCATTGCACCTCTCTGTAATGACAATACTGTGATGACACGGTGACAGGAGCGCACTGACCCCTACCAGGTGGCTACTGCTCCTCAGGACAAATAAAAGACTCTTCTCCTCCTGCAAAACAGACATCAGCAGCAGAAACTTCTTCTGTTGTCCTGGGAGGCCTCAGCACATTGGTGGCTTTCAAGTGCTGATTCATTTACATTAAATGTGCATAACAGCATATTAGCTAGGATTATTGTCTCTTAACAAGATAATATTCCATTTAACCGACACTTTTATGAAATGCATGTGCCCTTTTGATCATCTTGAATAACAGGAACCCTCCAAAATACACTTATGTCATGATTTAATAAGTAGCACTATGTATATATATATATATCCATCCATCCATTATCAATGCCGCTTATTCCCTGATGGGGTCGCGGGGGGAACTGGAGCCTATCCCAGTGGTCAACGGGCGAGAGGCAGGGTACACCCTGGGCAGTCCGCCAGTCCATCGCAGGGCCACACACAGGACATACAAGGACAAACAACCACTCACACTCTCATTCACACCTAAGGGCAATTTCCCCAATCTCCAATCAACCTAACATGCATGTTTTTGGACTGTGGGAGGAAGCCGGAGAACCCGGAGAGAACCCACGCAGACACAGGGAGTACATGCAAACTCCACCCAGAAAGGTCCTGGTTCCCCCGGGATTCGAACCCAGAACCCTCTTGCTGGGAGGCGACAGTGCTAACCACCACACCACCGTGCCGCCCATATATATACATATATATTGCTGGAGCAGCAAAAAAAATGTGTACTGGGATAAATTAATAAATAGTTTTTAAACTAGCCAACTTTTCTAACTTCTAACTAATACTTTTTTCTTTTATTTTCTTTTTTTGGCACATACAGGGGAAAAAGAAAAAACCTAATCAAATTGCTTCATGCAGCACTTTACATAAAAAATTATGACTGCTGTATAAAAAAAAGAAAGACATCTGGCTGATTTAGGTTTGTAATGCCATTATTCACTGTTAGTATTATACTTTCCACCTGCCAATTTGGAATCGCTCATGGTATGTGTAGACACCACTTCTCTTTTTTTTAGTGCCTTGTGCACTGAAAACAACGGAGTTAGTTAGAAAATGTCCTAAGTGACAGCTGTGAAAAAACAAATACAACTTTACTTTTATATGGAAGCTAATTTGATTAAACAAATGTCAAGGAAAGTTCAGCCAATCAGACCAGCAACGGTTTATATGCAGAGCAAAGGTGCTAGGTGGCAGCAGCTGTGGTCACAGCCCTCTCAGCCCCAAGCCACCAATCACAGCAGAGCATGTTTCTTCAAGCGTCTTTTTTCTTTCTGAATCCAATATTAGCTGCTCACACTCAGTAGCAGCCCTCCTAACCCCTCCTGTTGCTTCAGTATAGGAAGCTAATTATTTTTAATGCTTGTGTTTTGGCCACAAACAAGTAGTTTGGTGTCTAAAAGAAGTATTATTTCCTAAAGAGATATGTGGGAAAGAATCTATCCTTATCTGGCTCTAAAGTCAGTATTTGTATCCCAAAATTACCATCTACAGGGCTTTAAGATTCATTCAAAGCACAGCAACAGCTCCTAAAATCTTTAAATCTATGCAAAGCCCATGCTCAGCAGTAAATTATGGAAAACAGTCTGACAGAATTTATCAGATCTCAGCTGACAAGCTGCTGAAAACTTTGGGCAGCCAACTTGAGACATGAAACATTACAGATGTTCCTCGGTTGAGGCAATAGCGACAGTCGATAGCTGTCTGGTCTAAAAGGGATGCCGTGTAAACATAATTAGCTTTTTACAGTTTGCTCAGACCGCCTTTAAGGTGGTTGGGGGTTGACTTGTTCAGACCCTCAAAATGCTTTCCCTGGTGAAACTGTTAGCGTAGCTTCACCACCAAATTCCCCAGTTCTCCAATCTGAGGTCATTCTGCCTGCAGTCTTCCTCAGTTAAGGAACTGACCACTTATATGTGCTGACACGTGATGACGTGCAGCACAATGTTACATTTCCAGGTCCTCTTAGAAATACTTTTCAGAGTGATCTTGCAGTCTGCTGCAGAAAATGACACACTATCCATTTTTTCAAACGTAGCACAATCACTTATCATAAGCTTGTCATCTATGATTGATTCTGACAATGTTTTTATGCTGCGCTACACTTGCCAAAACCCAAACAAGACTCTTGGGCTTTTTTTCTAAGCTTTATACCAATTTGCTCATGACAACAAAATTGAGGACTTATAATAGGCCTACTGATAGCCAGAATAAGCTGTGCCGGGAACATTACCCTACATTTTATTGCTTATAACTGACCATGATAAGAACTGTGAGAACAAAGTCCAATAATTGGACTAAAACCCCAAATATCTGTATTTTACCCTCTTTTCTAATGTGTAAGTGGTTGTGTTTTGTTTTTTGTTTATTTTACAAAAAGAATATATGGTGAACTTTACAGCACAGCACAGTAGATGGATGATGTCAGACCATCAGGATTAGTCGTATCAATTTGGCATCTAAGTGCCAATAAGATTTTTTTTTCTACTTTGGCAACATTTACCAGCTGGATGCTGAATCTGAAGTGACAGTATATTTCTAGTGAGGGCTTATTTCCACAATCTTTTTCTTTTTCTCCAAAATGACACGAGTTCAGCATTAAACTGTCACCTGGAAAGCTTTCGTACAGGAATACTACAAGAATTTAGCGGGAGGCAAAATCCCATTTTATTAGAATCAAGGTGCTGATGTGAGTGTGCAGCGAGATAGGTGAAAACATCATCCATGGCAAGATCAGGTCTTGCGTGAGAAACAGAGTGAAAAAGGACCGGCTTTCTTCTTCACCTCGGGGTCAGTGTCAAACCAATGAACACATCACACCTGTTTCAGTTGTGTAACTGCTCTCATCTTACCTAGAAATGAATTTTTCTATCTGTTCGATTTTCTTCTAATGTATATCTGTTTCTCTGCTGGGTATGGAGCTATTTTAAAGTCACATTTTTCCCATTTGGATAAATTGCAGCCGTTCATAAAATTGCCCGCGCTATACATGATGAAGCAACATCCCTCCCCCTCTAATTGTTGCTATAAAACAAACTTCTGTTAAATACCCTCATTATTTCATTACCGGGTATACATACATGCTGATCCAAGTGGACGTCTCTGTCAGAGAGAACCATCAGCAGCTCTCCAGCAGATGGAAGCTGTCATTGCTCCCCTTCTCGCTTTCACTTCCTTCATCTCTTCCCTTCTCTTTCACACCCTCTCCCACAGTCGCCGTTTTTTTGCATGTTGTCTTCCTCTGTTTCGCGTTTGTGTGTGCGTCCTCCTCCTCACACGTGTTTGGCTTTGCTCATACAACGGAGCGGCGTATGTGTGGACAGGCTTATTTGGCCCCAGAGACAGAGTCACAGGTTGTCATGCATGTCGAAAACTGCAGGTGGCTTCAGCACACATGGATCTAAACCCAGCATATTAAACATCTGTTGTGTAAGTCATTAACACCCCGCCATGAGAGAGCACATTAAAAGGAAGAGAGATCAGAGTATTGCTGTGTATCTGCTAAACTGGATTGAGTCATTCTGAACAGCAGCTGAGGGCACAGTTATGTGTGCAGGGTGAATTAGATGCTGGTTTTTTGGTGTGGTTGTGTGTTACATACCAAAACTTGATAGCTTCACTTGTTTCTAAATGTGAATGAGATGTCTAAAAATGTAGTTCTGCATATATTTCCTTCCAGATTAATATACATATGTATAGTAAAGAAGGGTTAAGCCCCCTTTATTTCAAAGATCTGGTTTGTGTTTCCACTTTGCTGCAAAGCAAAGCTAAAAGTTCAACAACAACCCCAATAGTCGTTGCAGCAATCATGTAGATATTTGTTTGTGGGTCACCGATAGAGCGTCAAGCTGGTGTAGCAACATGCTACAGGCTCCCTGACGGATATAACCATTAGCAACCGCGGCAGCTTGGAAGCTTGGCAGCTTTATCAGATGACTGACATCGGTTTATCAATAAAGCAATAATATGGATCAGCGCACGCTGAAGAATTTAGAGCTTGCAATCAGTAACCAAATGACGTACTCACCTCTTAAAAAAAGGAGGGTGGTCTGTGCCATTTTTGGACGTTAACAGCAGACAGCGCTCCCTTTTATTCCTAAAATGCAGACCTGTTATCTTTTTATTTTCTATATCTTGTTTTATTTACTTTTTTTCGTGTGCACATGGGGTTTGGTTGTACTTCCTGTTATTTTGTCATTGCTGTGTTTTTAAAAAATGCAAATAAAATATTAAACTCAGCAAACATTGTGGAGGAGAGTCTGTCATTTCAATTTCACATTAATTTGTGAAATCAAGTAGCTCGCAACACTGTTGCAGCACTGTTATTTGGATGTCTACCATATCATGGATATAATAATGAGATGAAAATAAAGACAGAACACTGTGGAAGACGTGGCACCTCCTCAGGATGTGTCATCAGTAGACAAAGAAACTGGCTGACATTTAGAAATTGTATTAGTTCAGGCCACCCTGAACAAAGGTATTTTAAGTTAAAATGTTAAACATTGGTTTTCCGTCATATCCCTTAACAGGTACCAATTTTTCTCCATAAAGTAACTAAGTAGATGCTATCCATATGTGGAAGCAAGTAAAAATAAAGGACAGAAGCAGTACAAATTAGCTTATTTTAACACTTGAGACTCAGGGTTTAGAAAACACTTTAAATAGATACATTAAACAATGTAAACAGTGAGGCGACCACATATTGCATCTAATTCAGTTTGCTGATGAACTTGTTGGTCCTAAACGACAAAAGGAGAGGTATACAACACTTAAAAGGGCTCAAGTTGCAGATGGCGTCAAGATGTACTTGAGGCATTCCAGTAAATAGCAACAAGCTGGTACTCCGGGTAAAACAAAGTGGCTGAAATAGTGTAAAGGGACATGGCATCTGTGCTGAATATGGATGAGGAGATCCAGATCTAAAGGAAAAAGACTAATAAAATGTGGAGCAAGAAGTCCAAAGTGGGTTGCCAGCAGATTTCAGGTACAAAGTCTGAGATTTTTGTCCAGAGGAAGGGAGCTTTGACAACATCTAAGACAGTGATCAGGACATTCTTGCTCCCAGTCGTCTGCCTGCTGCCAGGGAACCACTGGTATCAAATCATCAGAAGTAGTGCTGGATCAGCTTGCAGGCAGCGAATTAAACTTTTTTGGGGGGTTTTTGATTCATGAAGTCCCTCATAGGTCGGTGCCAAAAGCAAATGTTCAACCAAAAAGGGTTCACACATCACAAAAAACTATGACATATGACAACTATACAAAAGCTCCACATTACTCTCCCACTTGGAAAGTTATGATCACCCTCAGAAAATGTATTCTCAAGTTTCCACTTTTCAAAGTCATCCCTACTGGGAGTCGAAGCTTGATCTCAGGCACAGATGAACTACATATTGCAAAAGACTGTAACGTTGCATTTCTTAGTTTCCTCTCTGTGCCACTTGGTGCCAGACACATTGAGCCGGCAGTGTCTCTCTGAAGAGTAAGAAAGTCATTCCTGTTCCTATCCTGCCAGCAACGTTTTCATGTCACGAAGATCTCTCCGCTTCCCTTAGATCACAAAACAAAGTATAGGACCAGAGGTTGAAAGACAAAAATATCCTACTCAGGTACATGTGCTGTTTTTTATGCGAACAGTTGAGTCAAAGCTGCACTTTTACTTCACCTAAAGGCGCTCAGAAATTCCAGGCTTGCTCGATTTGGCTAAATTTATGCTCACAAACATGATTTCTCCAAAGCCTGAACAAAAAAATAAGTCTCCATGTTCATTCGATGTGTTTAACTGCAGGGAATTATTTCTTGGGATCCTTTTGAATGGCCACTAATCAGTGGTTTTGAGTGTTTAACTTAAACTGATACACTTGTAGTGGAGCTTTAGACAGAGCTCTTGCTACTCGCATCGTCACTTTAGGTTTCCCACGCTGTCAAACTCGGCTCATTCTTAATTCTGATATCACTCCTCTGGTCCAATGATCTCCAGGCTTTTGTTAGAGCCAATCAGTCTGATCCCTGTTCTTCAGTATAAGGATCATTGTCTTTCACTCCACCATCTCCACTTCTACATGAGTTTCATCCAAAGTGTCAGCCGACCTGCAAATTCCACCAGCGGGCACCTATCCTGTCACCCCCTTTTATGAGCTTATCTTTTTGCTCCATGAGCCTTCAGATGTACAGGTTAACAAAGATGTTTTGGTTCCCTGTACGCAAATAAATTCCATTCTGATTCTTAATTTCTGTATGGCTCCACACTGAAATGTATGTCCCAAATCCCAGCCTTCCCCACTCCGCTCTTTCCCATGGTAACCATACTCCAGGACACGGAAATCTGAAAATCACTGCCTCTCACAGGCCAAAGAAGGCGAGCATAACTCACAGCTGATAGACTAAAGCTGGTGCTTTGCCATGCCAGTTTCACTTGGATTACCAGTTTAGAAGCAGATGGGATTTACTGTTTTTAAAGCAAGATTTTTTTTAACAGAAAAGGGAGAAACATTTAAATGATTGCTAAGCAAAATTAAACCTTAGCCTTGGCCTCATACACAGTATGATAGATGACTGGGAAATTAATTTAGTCAGCCATATTTCCTTGTAATTTTTCAGCTCTTGATAATTGATAGGACACTGAATCCCAAGTGATGCAATCCTGAGAGCTAGATTTGGCTATTCGCTTTGACTGAGAAGATTTGACGGATCCAAACACTGTTTTTCATCCATGGGGTTGTTTACATATTCACACAAAGCACAGACTAAATAAGGTCATTTTACATAAAGGCACCAGGGGCATCATGTTTACAATTACTTCAAATAGTCACGAGGTGTCAGCTCTAGTTTATGGAGCTTACTAAGTGCTCTGTAAGAGACCAAATGATGCCCACTCGCAAATCATTTGACACCAACTACCTCCTGTTGGATCATTTTATTCCAACATCTTTTAGGTTCACTGTTTCAATACTCTTCATTCATGTTTTTTATTTCCCCTCCACGGTTCTGGGTAAGCGTTTATAGTATATTGTGAGGAATCGATGTGTGAGGGGCAGGTGCCAACATAGCACATGATGTAGGAAGCATTTAATGTATGAAGATATTATATCATTGCAATTAGTCCCACACCCTTTGTCCCACACCTAAGCCCTCTTAATGGTGAACCCTAAAGCACCTTTTTCTTATGCTTGTAAATTAATTTATTTAGGGGCATCCATTTAAGCCCACAACTCAAAGTGAAACTAAAAAATCCAAAATACGTGCCATAAAATACATCTATACATTCAACAAGCATTGGCCAGAGAGATGGACAATCAATCCCTCATCATTTCACCCAATGGCTTTGTCATTAGTCCTTAGTTTGGCTTGCAATTAGGTGAGTTAAAAGGGCTGAGGTTGTTTGACTGGTAACAGGTGTATAGGATATGCAACTGAGCCTTTAAGAGAATTACATTGATATAGCATCTCTGTACTGTCATCATGTTATCCTCTGAACTTCCTTTGGTTCATTAAATAGGCTAATGGACGGTTAGCTACAGCTGTGTTATGCAGGGCTTATTTAATGCCAGCGGATAATGTTTGGACCGCAGGCAGACTCAGCTGACTGAGTTTCTAGTTACGTAAAAGGCTCTTTTCTCACTGGGCTTATTTAGATTATAATGGGGAGTCAATAATAGGACTATGTGTGGGATGATCAGCGAGCAGTAAGACTAATATGATAAATCAGAGCAGCTCAAACACTACATTGTTACACAGCATATAGGTGGAGAGCTACCTAGGGCTACCCAGTTTTCTTTTTTTGTTTGTTTCACACATTAGATCAGATTTCCATCTGGCTCCCTGTGCACTCAAATGATGCTGCAACATTGTGTTGGACAATTTGATCAAAACGGGATCATTCCAAGAGCAATTTTAGGCTGTTTGAGAAATATCTCTGCGTGTTATGTGTCGCATAAAGCCAACCGCCACCTCAAGTTCAAAACTGCTCAGTGGTGCACAATCGAAACCTCCCCGGGCACTTAGTGTGTCACTCGGAGAACGTTAGGACTGAGGATCTTTTGTGGCCCGACTCTCAGAGCAAATTCAGGACCAATTTTTGGCTGTCACTCAATATGAATTTGAAAACTGCGTCACATTTTCCCCAGCTGTCTTTGTCCGAGCTGATTGAGCTTTGCTTGACATTATTTCGGCAACTTCTTTCTGGCAGGGTCTGAGAGTGAAGGAGATAAAAGCATGAGTAAGTGTTAGCAGGGCGGCTGTTTGAGTGTGCGGATGAGCCATCTCCAGCGCGATCCTGCCACCCAGGGCTGTGATACTCGACACTCCCCAGCAAGACTCCAGTGTCAAGCTGGACAGTGAGTCTGATCATGTCTCCCATTAAATATGGGCTCACACACACAGAAACACAGACAAACACACTGTCATCACAGTGGGCAAAAGCCAAAGGCCACTCTTCTATTTTCAGGGAAATGTCATTTCTTTTCTAGTCAAACAAAGGAAGCGGCTTCTTTGTCAGTGACACTGCAACTCACTTTCAACTTTACATTGATGCGAAAATAAAAAAGAAAACAGCTTTCTTTGCATTGTTTCCATTATATGACCAAACCAGAGCTGGAATTTTTAGATTTCTTGACTAATAGTTTTAAGTTTGTGTGATATGAATGGAAATTTCACACTTACAGCTCCGCCAAATATCTACTTGGTTCACAACTTCAAACTAATTTCTCTGCTTTTACCATCTTTTCTTTCATGCCAGAACCTGATACCGACAACCGTAGGTTACAACTTTGATGATGCAGCAAGCAAAATTCCAGTACCCCGCAGAATTAAGCTCATTCTTGTTGGCACATGAAAAAAATTACAAAAATATATGGATTTCATCCCGAATAAAATGTTTGAAAATTTTGCTGTAAACCTTTCAGTCATCAGTAGGGAATCATCTGGTCAAAGAGCAAACAAAGAAATGTTTCCCCCCCATCTTAAACATCCTTCTGACATAACAGTTGGGGCTCACTGGGGGAAAAATGTCCTCATTAACCCAGCACCGTTCCGTTTTGACATACCGAACAGAGTGGCTCAGCCGCGCATCATTGTGTGCTGACACACATCAAGTTGGTGTCATGAAATCAGCTGAGTCGGTGAGAGGGGTGATGCTTCAATGCTTCAATGCTGACATTACACACACCGCCCCTTTTGCCTCTATTACAATGTGTCTCGCCAGCTCAGAGCAGTGTCAGTGGCAGATCAACTTCGGCCCATTATCGCCTTTTTGCTTTCTCGAGCATAACTGATGTCAACGACTTAAGGAGGATTCAGTCCCCATGAAAGACATGTGTGAAAAGGCCTATTGTCACCTGATAGGCTAAAAAGAAACACTGCAGGCTTGGAAGCATGTAAACTGTGTGTAACATGCTCACTTACATTTCTTCAGCACTTCTTACATAATCCATAGAAACAGTTTGGTCAAATAAATATTAATAATGAATATATTCCGCTGGTGTTTCTGTATGATGAGTTTTCATATATGCTGGGAGTATTTATATAGTATAGTTATATATAATACAACTTTTGGAGATAAGCAAAGTTATGAAACGAAATACAATGTTAAAATCTTTCAGGGTTATATGATAATAGTATATGGTTTGAAACGTGACAGAGACGAAATTCATGTTGAGAAATTGATCATTTTTAAGTTCTAAAAGGGGGTGGAATCTCACCTATCAAAATGCTGCCACCTTGTGGTGATCAATCTGGACGCTAAAATAAGAATCCTCCTTTAAATTTACACAACGTTTGGAAATGAATATTGTTTTGAAGCTATTGCTGTATGTTTCGCCAAAGTAAAAGGCTGGATTCCCTTCCCTTGAAATCTTAAGCTGGCCTCACATGTATGCATGCCATATGTAAAGAACAAAAACAACTGGCAATCCAATTCCCCTCCTGTGCAGCCCTGTCAAGAAATGGTAGAGATTGGCACATGATAAATCATTGCAGTCCTTGAGTGTATTGCAAGATTAGATGGTGGAGGGAACATTAAATCAAGCTCGATTTGCTAATTGACTGGCAGCATGACCCTAACCCGTGTGCGTTCTGGCTTCAGACGGCATCCATGCATAAATGAGAATTACACCCCCCCCCAAAAAAAAAGAAAAAAGAAAAGCATGGCTCAAGAAATGCATTCTCCTTCACACGGATTATTTCAGGAGTTTATTTTCATAATGGGTTGCTGCAGAGACTGTTATGTAGTGCAGCACACTTGTCCTCTTCTCAGGCTTTGTGCTGCCTTTTTTCTTTTTGTCATTTTGTTGAATCATTCAGAGGCAGCGAGATAAATCAGAATTTGAGCAACATCAGCAGAGCCGAAATGTGGGGCGCTGACCTTGGACAACTGTTCATTTTTTTGTATAAGGTGGGGGCTAAACTCTGTCTAAGCAGCATATTCTTCAGCCTCAGAGGATGACAAAATACCCAGAGGTTACATATAATTCTAAATTTGTTTGACAGAAATTCAACAATTACATAAATAGTCTTCTTCCTAACTACTTTACACTGAGGCATAATGCTCGACACAATGAGGACTATCCCATATGGCCTCAGTATATATAACTTCTAAAATAGAGACAAAAAATCTATTTAGTACTGTGTTCATCCTTTTATTCAACTGAATGCAAAAAGTGTAGAGTATGGAGTCACTCTAGCATGTCAAATGTTAAAGCCCGAGCCCTTCGATGAGATTTCAATGAAAATTTATTGAAGCGCACTCAAGGACAATTGACTTACTGCTGGAATATCTCTCTTTAATCTCACAGAGGAACTGTAATGATAAGAAATTCCTAAGTGAAGCACTGTCACCCCGGCTGTGATACCTGGAAGTGGAGTGTGTGGGAGCAACAGAGTCATTGCTATGGCAACAAGCATAACAGTGCCAGAGAGGCGGCATACGCAGGGAATAACTTGAGAGGGAAAGAGGAAGTATCCAGTCACTGATTGGTCAGTTGCACTGCCCGAAAATGCAAAAGAAAAAAAACAACTTGTTCCGTTTTCCCAGGTCATGCATTTGTGGCTCATTTTTCCAACGTGTAAGCGGAAAATAGTAGTTGTAATAAATGGTAACTGCGTTGTACAGGAGATTACACATAAAAGAGGGAGTGCGATACACAGCAGCTTCAAGCCGGAGTCTGAGTGCTCACAGCACATTTAGCTCAGGCAAATGGCTCTCCTAATGGACTGATCCAGTAATGTTAGTGGGAGGAATATGAAAACACTTCCAAGCACAAAACATCAGCTCCACTGGGCCCTTGTTATTAGATCTTGTTGAGGGAAAAAAATGGTATAAAATACCCCCCGAAAAGTAAACCATATCATCCTCCATTGCCTTGCAGTACCAACAGAAATATTTATTTCTCTCCAACTTTTTTGAGAGCTTGGTTTATTAGAAAACTGCCAGATACATAAGGTCCTTACTAATATTTGAGCATAACCACGGTAACCAACTTGACCATGAGGGTGATTTGATTTATTTCATGTCGGTGGGTATATACTCTCTTTACTTCCTGCTAATACAGGAACAACCACTAAAGATGCAGTTGATCAGACATCATCATCTTATGGGTCTCATAAAATCCCATTACAGATTTATACTCAAGAGCTGGTCAAGAGCTGTTGGCGACAGTTTTAATGCACAGAGTACCCTTTCCTACTTTTTTCATATGATACACATTACATCATGTTATGCAGCTGCATGTTCCCAGTAATCCCTCTGAAGTCACAAACAGTTGCTGCAGCTGCACCAACAGGAACATTTCCAATTTGAATCTCAGAACCAATGCTGTGAGTTTCTGCTTAAAAGTCATATGGGAGTAAGGATTTTTTTTCTGTTCTTTTTGATTGTAAACTCTTTCTTTTTAAACCAGCATTAAATCTCACATCCTTTTCAAAAATTCAAATAAATTACCACCGAAAACATTTCATGTCCCATAACACGAGCATGAACTGTTTGTTCAAAACTGGTTTTGACTAAAGAAAAATACATTTGGGGCTCCAAATGGCCTCAGAGTTTCCATAGAAATCTGTTTACCCACTATTGGCCAATCGACTTTTAACTGAAAAATAGAAAAAAAAGTACTTTTTTTACAGAATAAGCTACTAAATAGATTTTTTTGATGAGGCTGCCTTGTCAGTCAAGAATCAAGGACAGCAGGGATGAGCATCTAAAGTAACTCGGACTGTACCAGTTTTAAACAATTTGCACACACAACTGCACATGTAAGCCACCATGAGACTCATGAACTCTCCCACTTGTTTGTAATGAGGTTCACTCAGAAAACTGCCATAATAGAGCCAGTGGATCCTAAACTCTGTGGCATGAACTTTTCCAACTTTCACATTGAGGTGATGATGGAGAATGGGTTTACCAGCGTCAGAGGTTTGTCACGGAAACTGAATTAGGGCAAAACGATGGCATTATTCCTCTGGCTGCACTACTGGGATGGCATAAATCACTTTGCTGCTGAGCAATAAAAAATGTCAGCCCATGGATTAAAGGCATTCTTACTATGAACTTTACTTTTCTGTTTCGTGCCAACCAGAATATGACGTTTGGAAAGAACAGGAAGAAGCAAAGGCAGCAATCTTCCTCGTACTTTATCACACCAGCACTATTGTTAGCCAGGAGCTGAACAATTGTGTGTTTTGATAAGAGCTTGTGTGCCACCAGCACATTATAAGTCAGTTAATAGGTTTTGCTCGCTTTCATCTGCAATTCAAAGGATTTTACAGTGCAAACAAAATAATTTGCCTTTTCTGTCTTAATGCCTGCGTTCTGTCCCATGGGTAAATGCAGATTTAGCGCAAATCCAGTCATCTTGGATTTCAATACGGGGGTATTTACGGCTGTAATATTGGTCTAATCTCATCTTGCCCCCATCTCCACACCTGTCTTCCTCTCAGGAGCTCCCCTGCCTCTCTCAGTTGTTAGCTCGCTAGAAAAAGGAGGGTCACAAATCCGACAAGATTCATAAAGGGCTCAATTAGATTATATTAATCCAGTGTTAGGCAGGAGCCAAATGCACTCCCCGTCAATATGGAGTATCAGATCCTAACAAAACATCGGAGGCACTTCATAACAGCTTGTTGTAGTTAAGAGTGTGTAACATTACACGGAATGCATTCCCCGTTTTAAATACTTAGAAGAAAAATTCACCCTGTTTTCAGCTCGTCAAAGGTGCTGCAGAATTTAGTGTCGCAGCATCATGTTCAAAGGAACCATCAGAGTCATGATTTTGCTGACACATAAGTCCTCCAGCATGTACAACACTCCGTACTACATTCTTTTTATAATACTCAAATGTAAAAGCTGAAGTCTGCACATTGTGGAAAAGAGCCTGCTCCCTCAACAAATCAGGGCTAAGAGATAGTCTCCTGCCTTCCTCGTTTGCACCCGTGCTCCTGTTTGTGCATCAGCCTCCCAGCATGGCAATTCACGCTGACACTGTTTTAATCACCCTATGATATTGCCTCACTTCGTTTTCTCCTTTCTCCGCTCATTCCTTCTCCTCTCTGTAGCCTTCATTTTATCCTCGGTGCATCAATTTAGGATCAACAGAGCAGGCCGCTCCTGGCGATGCTCTCAAAATTATTCATTTTTTCTGGCAGACTTGTAAAGCCAGGCGCAACAACGCCATCGCTGTGTTCCCTCCCACACCCAATCAAATCCTTTCAGGTGTCCAGACATGCAATTCCGATGATGTATATCTTTGCTTGTTTGCACATTGCTTTAGTTTTCCTGCTAATGTACAACACAGCGCTGTTGTCATGGCAGTTTGTTGATTGGTTGGCCACTTGTGCTGAATGCTGCATGTTAGCAGTATTCAAAGGAACACTACAGCTTTAAATACAGATGTGTTTATGGAAATATTTGATAGGGCATTGCATTTTCCATTTTGAACATGATGAAGATGAACTGACGACCTGCTATCCTTTCCAGGGCACAGCTTTGTGTTTTGTGAAACATTTGCCTAACACCCGCCACATGTTTTGCCCCAAAGCACTGGTGCATTTTCACGGTGTCCTCAGAAAACGGGGAGGGGAGGTGATGGAAACACTTGTTGGAGTGTGTGTGTTATTTTCCTTCTTTTGATAGCTATGCTGTATGTTTTTAACTTGAGAGAGATTCTGGGATTGTCTAAATCTGGCAGTTTACGGTAATCCTAGACAGCGGGAGAATCTTCAGATCAGATGCATCGAAACAAATAAGTGGCACCTCCAGAGGAAGCAGGACCAACCAAAGGTATGAGAGTCCTTGCTGATCGGTAATGATGAATGATTTTAGCTAATGTCAGTGATATCAAATTTAAAAAAGCCATTTGCAGACAGACGTTACTCTGAAGACGCAACTGAAAGAAACTTCCTGCTGTCTGTTCAGGACTCATTTCAAAAAGTGAAACATCCGTGAATCAGAAAAGAAGACAAAGTCTGTAAATTCCATCCAACCTGTTTTGTATGTTGAGTCGAATGAAGCGACACAAATTTGGAAGCACAATGAAACAGGGACTGAATTCAAACATCCCATTACTGAGTAAAGTAACCTGAAAACAGGTGGCCAGGACAGCTGCTCTGGTTCACTGTCATGGTGTGTTGTTCCAGCAAACAACCCTTCCAGCCTCGTAATCTGCTTAATGAAGTACAGCAGTTGTTTTCTGACCACTTTGGGTAATTTGGTGAGGCATTGTTCTTCTGTGTTGCTATTGATTAAGTTTTCGTGATTAATCCACAATTCTTGTGAGTCTTAGCTGCATTTGGAGATTTTCTTGATTTAACTCGGGGAGCTTACAGGGTCAAGGACAACAAGTCACGTGTGACTTTCGTTTAAGTCTCTCGTCACTCACTGTTTGGTAACACAACTACTTACTTTGGCTTAGTCAAACACAATAGATGAGCTCAAAGTATTCGTTATTTGTAAGCAAGTTGAGAATTGCTCTCAATCTAAGTAGGTTCTCTGTTCTCTTGTGGTTTTACCGTAGACAGTGGTAGATGCAGAGTTTTTAGTGTGTAAATACCAAAGCAATAACTCAGTGCAGATGATATATCTGGACACTTTGACGGTGCCCTGTTTGCTCAATGATGCCACTTGGTTATCCACACAGGGACCATTACCACGTGGCATTATGAAAAGCCTTTAGTAATGATTGAAATGTCAAGCTAAATGTAAGCACGGAAGTCATTCGGGCATACTGGGACACTCACATGATCACGGTGTTAGTCTGATAGTAGCCTTGTCGGTTACATTAGTATTGTCCTTTTCGTCTCTGGTTCTGCCACTCCTTTCTGACCCCAGGCCTCTTCTTTATATGTGCCTCACATCGAGTCCACTGATGGTAAGGATGGCGAGCATACGGTAATCATGTCCAGACAGGCTTTGGTAAGTGGTCAGACAGCTGCGCACCGCAAAGCAGATGGAATGATGTACCCTTTACAAGAGCTGAATGTCATTGGCTGGCATTTCCATCCATGCTCATGGATAAGACTGCTGAAAATGGCCTGGTGCAGAAAGGAGAGGCCCACCTGAATCTGACAATGTGTATAATGGAAAATGATAAACGGTGTGAGCACATGCTTGAAATTATATCAGTTAAATTAGAGGATATTTCATAAAAGAGCCCAGATAGATGGGTGCCTTATTAGATTAACTTTTTACAAAAGACTTGAACTATTGATTATTTTCTCAACTAATCAACAGATATATTCCATCTATCTACCACAAGATTTTTAAAATAAAATTGGATGAACACTTGCTAATGTATATAATGCGTAGAAACTATAATGAAATACAGTAAGAAAAAAATCATAAGAGTAGCAAATACGATACAACTGTATTTGTTACTCAGAAGTTAATAATACAACTGTAATTTGTTACTCAACTGTATTTGTTACCTTAAAAGGAGCTGCATATATATATATGTGAATGATATAACAATAAAAATGAGAATGTTTTCCTGAAAAGAAGGTTGAGAGAACAAAACAACACATATCAATATAGCATTTTTATTACCATAGCATATTGACACTTTGGGATGCTCTGCAGCAGACTTAATCCTCAGTCATTACTTGTTTTTCTGTTACTTTTTTCATTTGGGCCACCAGCCATAAATTGAGCCAATGTTTTTACAAGAGTAACACCAGAACAGTTTTAATGCTGTAGTATAGATTAGTTTCTTTTACTGGTATGGAACGCACTACAAAGGCTGATAACAGCTCTTGTTCACAAGAGATGTTGTAATGTGTGAATTAAGGAAAGCCTTTGCACCCAACTGTTGAACTGTTTGCCAGTCCATGTTGTCAACTGTGAAAGTTAACCTGTGTTACCTGGAAACAATATATGTGACAGCACAAGATGCCAGAATTCTTTAATTTTTATCTTTAGTCTCTAAGGATTGTCACATCATATTTATTTATTATTTCACATTCACATTTATTTCAGATTTCCCAACCTTACCCGACTGATTATTGATTTTCTTTTATCTGTTTACTTGATTGCTTTTCTTCTATACGTTTTACAGCAACAGAAAAATTATCCATGTGGGATTTAAAATGTGTTGCTGAGTGATGAATTTAACCAAATAGCAATGGCTATAAATGTTTGCATGTAATTTCAATACCACCCACCCAAGAGCTGAAAAAAAAACAATTTAATGCAATTTTTTCTCAATATTTTAAGTCAGATGTACACAACACAATCCATCTCTTTTCTATACTGTTTATTCCCAACGGGGTCACGGGTGGGTTGGAGCCTTTCCCATCTGACAAGACAAGTGACATCCTGGACAGGTCCTTAACAGGGCATGTCCACAATGTTAATGTCCAAATCAATGACTAAGCCCTTGTTTAAAGTGGGGAATAAAATCGAAAGATAAACTGAAGATGCAAATGGGGTATTTTCAGCAAACATTTTTTATGTCAGTCTCAGCCGACTTCAGCAAATTACACTAAGATTAAGTAGAATGTCAAGATCTTGACCTGGCGTCCCTTGCACAGCCGGAAAGAAGTGGATTCGGGCTACGGAATCACCAATTACCTCGAACCTACCTACAGTGGAAGGATAATTATTCGCCATCTTCTACGTTCTCATTCAAAAATCCCGAGGTAGAGACGTGGGAAGTAAAGCGGCTGGCGTGGCTGCTTAAAAACTAATAGAAGAGTGTTTGTAACAACAAGTAGTAAAGAGATGATAAGGTCTAAGTGTTTTTATCCCCCTCCCTTCTTTAATTTGGAGACTGCCGTTGGCAATAGCAATAACTGTAGATTAGCATTAGGGGGATTTCTCTGGGGAGTGAGACTACAGAGAAAATCGTTCCAGGCCGTTCCTCTGCAAATGTTTTTCTTTCCAAAGGCCAGATCTCTCTGCTTCATTGTCTTTGCAACCCCCGTATTTTCCCCACTTTTACTGCTCTTCTGAGGGACAATTTGTGCATTGGGCCCTGGTTTTATTTGTTGGTGCTCTGCGAAGGGTAAGAGAGGACGTCAAATGAAACCCATTAATCACCTCACAGGCTATAAGAGATAATTGTGAAGGGAGAACGAGAAAGACATCGAGAGAGGGCGAATGAGTGAGCGGGATAGGAGCAGTAAGCCAGGGAAAGAAGTTGTGGGAGAGCAAATAAAATAAATCAGGGTGGCGGTGTGGGGATTCTTACATGTAACAGCCTTTACCTTCAATTTCCTCACTCACTGTTTCTCCCACAGCGAGAGGGCTGACTGAGTGGAGCAGAAAAGTGAAATATTGAAGTAAATACACGACTTTTCAAGCCCCCATGATGCTCGACTGAAGCTGCTTCGCACCATTTGTTTAAATTACATGGCTGCACCAAGCCTCAATTTAGAGGCAGCTGACAAGACGCAGACACATACTTTATGAATGAATTGTGAATCTGCAGACTTACCCCGAAACAAAGCACCCATAAACATGTCAGCTGCTGTGAATGATACAGTTTTACTTTGGGGCAGTCGATCATAACAATGGCCTAAGAGCTATCATTTTCTATATTAAAACACACCAGATGTAACACAGAATTCATAGGGCTCCTTCTCTTTTGTCCTGCAAGGCTTGAGGTAAAATTACTTATAAATATGTGAACCTATTCTAAAAGGTGCCTAAATGAGCAAAAATCCTTTTAGAAGCTTCTGGCTAGAACATTTTACTATAATGTCAGGCATAAATGGTGACAGATGTTAATTATTCTGCCAAGAATACTTACGATATAGTCACTGACAAAGTGAAACGATTGAGAATCTGAGTGAGTTCAAGGGTGACCTGACAGCAGGGGTATTTATCCTTAAAGCGTGCATGAAAGGGAAATATTTCCAGTGACAGAGGAAATGAATGGATCATCTTGGACATACAGTATCTGATTAAATTCCAATGACTTATAAAACGAAGACGTCTCAAATTATCTCATCATCATCTGCCAGCTGCTGCAGAACGTCTGATGAACTAAAAATACGATTTGCATAATCAGTCAACACAGCGGAGAGACTCATCCTGTGCAAGTCCACACAGTTCATTAAATCACGTACTGAAGTATTTCACTTCACACCCGCCAAACATTTCGGTGTCTGTGCAGAGTCACCGACCACAGAGGTGTTTGGCATCTTCTCAGGGTGTGAGCTGAGAAATGCAGAGCTCACCAGTCAGCCATGTGTAAATCCCACAGACAGTCGCCAAAAGAGCAACTGAGTCAGCGTGACGTCACCCACTGGTTTGTCAACTGCTGTTTTGAAGAGGCAACTTTGTCATCCCGCTGTTGCAGAGGTGGTCTTTTTGGGGCCTAGTTTAGATGATTGGGTGGATGAACTTTGACAGAAGACAGTCATTTGGTCATGGAACTATAACCCTTTAGTTTAGAAAAAAAAGTTCTAATGCAAAGAAAGGCTGAATGCAGTCATTAGTAAAAATGCTTTCCATTTGCAAGAGTATATATTTGAAGATAGAAAACAAATGTGATGCTCAATGTGAGACATTTTACTGTTTAATGAAAAATAATGTCACCTTGAACTATATGGGGGCGCTGGATAAAATCTGATGATTTCAGCCAGCTCCAATCAGCGCCTACAAGGGTTCCACTTCTTGGAAAAATCCACATAAACATGAACATTTTGCATTTTACATCAACAGAAAATCTTTATACGACAAACAGGACCTTGTATGCATGCAGCAAAGCTTTCTTTGCATATAGAGATTGCACTTTCAATGTTTTTTGTTTTTTAATCCATTCCCACAGATGTTTAGACAATAATTGATTTAGAAACAACTTCTACGTTTAGAGATTTTGAGCAGTATTCCAGTCAGTGATTATCTCACTATTTGATTTTGATCACAGTTTCACGTCAACTCGGTTCTTGTAAGAAGGAACATATGCTACTAATTATATTTTTTTATCTATGCGATAGACTGGTGAACTTGTCCATGGTGCAGCCCGCCTCTCATCTGTTGTCGGGTGGGATAGAAAATGAATCAATGGATGAACATATAGAGATGTGTTGAGTTGAGTTCTCTGTATCTCTGAAACTCTGATGTGCACAAAAGCAAGCACACTGAAACTGAATATTGGTTTGGTTCATTCTCAGGGTGACAGAAACCGGTCTGCTTTCACCGTTATGTGAGACTCTTTCAGAAATCTTACATTACTACAGAATATGTCTGAGCGTGAGCAGTAATGAAAGCAGAGGTCTGATAAAAGATGTATAGAATGTAACCAAAAAAAATCTTATGTTACCATGGCAACACATAGCTACATCAGCGTGTCGGTACAGTTATTGTCTCTGATAAAGCAGAGAATGAAAAGCAGTTCAGCCTGAGCTGTGCTGACATTGTGTCGTTCCTCCTCATTAACATGGACTGAAACCATACAGTAACCATCTTTTCAAACAGTGTATCCCAGAAATGCAGTTTTTTGTTCTGTTTCTACCCGTTCCTCATTCAGATGATAAACAAGTTTGAGCTGCACTGCTCGGGTCGGAGCTGTTAGTGACACTGGAGAGCAAACATTTCAAGAACACACGAAGCACAGAAAAGTGTAGCGTGACCTGCTTTCAGTCACTGGAATTAAGACCAGTACACCAGGGAGGCAAGTAAATTAGCAGCCAGGTGAACTGGGCAGCTGGACAGATGTCCCAGATGTTGAGGTAAAACCGAGGTATGAACTGGATCAACTGTTTTTTGTGTTTTTTTATTTATTTTCTCTGGTTTTAAAATTGACTTAGCTAATTGGAGGACATCAAAATCTAACCAAATCAACAGATGTGCAGGAGTTCTATTTTATGACATTTTTGTTTGATGATCAGGCTCTGATTCATTGGTGCAGTGACATGAATAAAGGATTGGGTTGGGATGGAGCTCCACCTGATTCTGGATGCAGGTGGAGGATTCTCAGTGAGAGCTGCGGGCAGATACTTCCGATAAAGAGGTGAAGATTGGGAGGAGGTAGGTTGCTAAAAAGGCAACTGTAGTGGTGAGTCGCATAACAGAGCACAAAAAATCATTTAAAACTGACAGCAAAGAGGGTTTAAAGGTCTAAGGCATATTTTTGTTGCTAATAACCTGTGGCTTTGCCTGGACTTTCCTATGACGTGCCTTTCAGGTCAATTAGTGGTTATTTATCGGCCATAGTCATGATGATGCATAGCTGTTGCTCTCTTTATGTTGGCTACCACCTTGTCCAGGATGTACTTTAGCATTTGCCCACATGCAAGCCTCCCACAAGCCTGAAAAAGATTAAACGATGATAGAAATCAATGGATAGATATGTTCACTTTGAATTTGACACGAAAAACAAAAGCAGCCAAGTTAGAAGTAAAAAGAAGTTTGGATGGAAATAAGGTGTTCGTCAATAACTGGTCATAACACAGTTTTTCTGACAAATATTATTACATGCACTGTGATACATCATAAGGTGAAAATATGTAAAGAATTCATATGAATCTGTTTACCCTGGAGGCAAAGCAGAACAACAGGCATAACACAGAGTAACACAGTGATTGGGCTCAGGAACACTGAAATAAAAAAATTAAAAAAAACTTTTCGAATACTTCAAATATAAAGCAAATCAAGGAACAGTTCTATCTTCTTCTGTCTCTGGTCGCATGCTCATTTAAGAACTGTGAACAGGAGAAAAATGTCCTCTGGCCTGTTATAGAAAATCATGAATTCTGTTTTTTCTGGGCTAAAGAGCCACAAAAGCCTCCAGCTTGTTATGCACATGCAGCTTTTGAACTTGCATCTGTGATTTTATGGTAATATATGAGTACATACTGCACAGATTAATTTACAGATCTATGAAAATACCAATAATACTACACGATTCACAGTATGTAAGATTTTTTGGAATGTATTTTGCAGCTCCAGATTATGTTTTTCATGGAAGGCTCTGGCTACTCGGGGTTTTTCCTGATTAAAGTTGAAAGTTGCAATTTTCACAATAAGTAAATAAAAATCCCTGTTGGAAACCTCATTTCAATAGTCTAATTTGTGTTTGCTTGTCTCTGTTCTTCCCTGCCTGTGACCTGGAAATCATTTATGGCCAAATACTAAAAAAAAAACAGCCGCAGAGTTTGATGCTCCCAGCAGAGCGGTGGAGTTTAGGGTCTCAGCACACCGCTGCAGATAAACCAGGTGAGGCTGATTAAAAGCAAAGCCTAGCTGTGATAATCTGTCTTACCCGCCACTGTTGCCTGAGCCGTTGCCACACGTCCTCTCTTGTAGCCGAGCAGAAACCACACACCACCACAGCCTCACTCCCGTCCCACACTGCTCATATTAGAACGGTATGGTTTTAGAGTAAATGAGTTTGGATCCTACACAGGACTGCATTCCTCATGTGTTGCCCAGTGAAAACAGGACCAAAAGCAACAACAGTTTTCTCAGTTCTCAAACACATACTGTTATCCATCTTTTTCCCATTTTCTAAAAATTACAATTACATTGTATGTAATCAGTAATAAGCATGATATTATCCTTTGCCCCTATAAATATGCACAGGTGGATAGGTTTATTTGACCAAATGGTGTCAAAACTGTGGGAAAAATGTTTTTTTGCCAATTTTCTCTGTTCAGATGATACACATAAGTGTGGCTAAATTCACTGCACGGAGGTTGTCATTAACTCATTTTAATGTTGATGTGAGATGATGCCGCAGCGATAAAACCAGGATTTTATTAGAGTGAGTCTGTAAATTAAATACTTCACTCAGCTGTAAGCTGCCATGTCATCTTAACTGGCTGATACTTTTTTCTTACAATTCCTGACATTTATTTTATTGGAGACTAAGCTTCAATAATATACTATTTTAAAATATATTTTTCTCAAAAATAATCTTACACTTTTCAATCTGGTTATTCTGTTTCTCCGGTTTCCAAAAACCTGCATGTTAGGTTGATTGGACATTCCAAATTGCCCTTAGGAGTGAGTGTGTGTGAGTGTTCGTCCTTGTGTGTCTCTGTGTGGTCCTGCTGGCGGACCGTCCAGGGTGTGCCCCGCCTATCGCCCATTGACCACTGGGACAGGCTCCAGTCCCCATGCGAGCCCATTGGGGAATAAGCAGTTACGAATATTGATGGATGGATGGATGGGACTTCAATCATGATTATAGCAGCGATATAAGGAACTAGCACACAAAGGATGGTTTGGAGGGAAATCTGGACCATTACCAGAAAAACACAGAGGCACTGACTGCTCAGGATGTTTTAAATCCTTGTAGCAATTAAGGCCATCAGGAACACTTCATTAGCCATCTTTACGGCCAGAGCTGCTCATAAATTGTCGGGCTTTGCCCTAAAATATCAGTAATTGCAACTCTAAGAGCTGTTATGATTTCAGTGGGCTGCCCCTTTCAAGTGTCAGAAGTGAAAATCCAGCCCTTTAATTCTAATCAGCTCTCCTAATTGATGACAGGCTCATCTATCGAGCACTTCCACGCTACAAGAAACTGTGTTCAATTTACTGTCATTTTGTTTTAATCTTCAGAATGCTTGACTGGTATTGATAATTCTGGATAAAGGCCTGTGTTTTTGGGGATATAACCATCAGGGTTGCGGTGTGCCATACCAGACTCGGCATGGATGAAGCAAACGCATTCATTCTCAGAGATGTTGCGCAACAAAATTAGAGGACTGTCAGTGGATGCCAAATTTTTTGGCAAAAGATATGTAAATAGGCTAATAGGCTCAAGGGAGAGAGGTGGAAATTATCTTCAAATCCACTCTGCTAATTAAGCTAAATGAGTGGGAAATGTGATGTCTGGCTCCATAAGTGACTGTTCTCATGTTACTCCCATCACTCAGACTGCTTCGAAACCTTGCTCCTCTCTACTACTTTTATAGCGTCCATATATATTGCTGGCTTTTGATTCATTTTACTTATCCACCCCCTGGATTTGTAGTTATATTCTCTATAAGGCCTTTGATTTAGAGCTCAATTAACAAGAAAGCACCACAGCTGCTAGTTTATAACTCAAAGCTTCAACCATGCAATGACTTTTGAGCCCATAGGATTTTTACCATTATGCCCCAGCACAGCTCATATAGAGGAGAAGCACACTGCGTGCACTAAGCTAAACCGGGACCAAATTATATAATTACCATCTTCACCCCTTGTAATTTTAACATAAAGTCTGAGTAACTTCAAAAATGTGAAAAAGATTACACAGGTTATTATAGATTTCCAGCTTGCAATTATGGGTAAAAAATGATTCATAATTACAATATCCGTGCCATGCAGTCACAATGATTAGATAGGCAACTGATTTCGTAATTAGTGTGCCTCCTATGCTGATTTCACAATTATGAGATGTGAGAAGGTCTCCAATTCTTTTTTTTTTTTTGTGGGCTCAGTTGGAAACATGCCATGTTTGTGAAAACATCATAGCTGAGTCAGTCTGAATTTAATAACTTGGGATTCCTTGTTTGTTTGTGAGTCATTACTTAAATTAACCTAAACTATATTTTTTGTTTATTTTATAGGTTTTTTAAATGCATTTTAGATATGAGAGAATCTCATCAGAAAATATTTTACATGAAGACGTTCAAGTGCATCAGCCAACTGCAGGTAAAAATTCTCCATTTACGTGCTGGACTGAGTCCCAGCCTGTTTATAACGAACAGAAAATGTGGCGCAGACACTAGAAAGTCCTCCCACTGAAATATGTACTTTGCTAATTTATTTCCATCTGCACATACAAGTTCAAACAGTTGAGACTGCATATGCAAAAAGGATAAACCGCACGCATTTAATATGCAAAAGTTATCATTGAAGCTTGTTTTTATATTTTCTGGCTCTGGGGAAGTTGTTACAGTTGTTCTTACAAATAACAATTAGTCATCCAGAGGTCATCGGAACATGATTTGTTTGCTTCAGTCTTGTGGCATCTCACTTAAAATATTCTTGCCTCCTCCAGGGCTTTGGCTCATTTCTCAAATCTTTATCGTATGTTTTGTGGGAGCCCGAAAGCTGTAATTAAATTCGTTCATTACCGCTCACCCTGTGACTAAGTACGGGAGCGTTATTTTACGCTGGTCAGGCAGTCTGAGAGCAATATACATAAGAGAATAATATCTGTGGCGCACTCATTAAGAGGAGGACAGACACACCATTTGGGCGCTTTAGATTCATAAAGACTTACTTGAGGGATCAAGAGCACATTAGAAGAACACTCTGCCTGAGCCAACCTTTTAAGTAATGGCCAGGATTCTCAGTGAAGCCAGCTGCAAGGCTCAACAAGCATGGAGCCGGGCTGCTGCTCCACTCACCAGCTACTTTTTATGAAACTTAGCTGATTTAGATTCACTGAGCTGCAGTGAAACACTTGTCATCGGTAATTCGCTTTAATTGGATATGCGCTCTGTCCCGCTCACTATGATGGACAAGAAATACAAAATTGCGTTTTCCACATTTTCTGCTTTGGGTGTGCAGAAAATTTCAAGTGATGAAAAGAGATTGTGATCTACGGCAGAAAATGCTTCAGCTGTGAAACTGAAGAAATGTCTTCGGGGTGTCAATTACAGGATTATAAGGGAGAAAAATAATGAGCTCGTTTCAACTGATATTTAACTTACCCATCTCACAAACCAAAGCTGTAAGGCTCTAATTATGTTTTAAAAGAACTAGTTTAGTACACTGAGCCCTCAAACCCTAATACCTTACCACTCATAGCAGAAAGTGGGTCTTACGAAAGCTAAGATGTTAAATAAACGATGGTCTGACATTAGACTTAACCAGCCATCCAGTCATCCATTCTGTGCCACTTATTTCAGACTGGTTTGCAGGGCAAAGAGTCTGAGGGGACGGCCTTCAGCTTTTAAGGAGAGAATCCAGCGGGCGTGGAAACCCTAAAGCACTTCCAACCCAGTTGAGAGACATAATCTCTCTTGGGGCTAATGGGTCTGCTCTAAGGCCGGTGGCCAGATATATCAAATGCTTTAAAATGTTTGTTAAAATCTCCAGTTTTCGTACGATTTCTAAAGCCTCACACATGCACAGTACTCTATCATAAATACTAAACATTATGAAACAGTTACGTTGAAAAAAAAAGGAAGGTTACAAATAGTACTCTTAACTTGGATAACAGCATCGAATCAACTTTTGTGTCGTTGGTTGTGGACATTAAGATTTGGAATAATGTTTTTTTTCCTGGAAATGATGGAAATGGTCAAATTTCCGCACCTTGGAGAGGAACCCTTACAGCCTGGCCCAGACTATAAAGAAACAAAAGCAAAATTATTTGAATGCCAAGCTAATGTATGTCAAAAACAAAAGTCACATTTTCTTTCTGCCACGCAATCATGATGCACAGCATGCCTTCAATGCAGTTGATGTGGTCAATTTCTGGATTTTCTAAAAACCAAAGTTGTAATGTCTTTTTGAAACGTGATAGTTGTTGGAGTTCAGAGTTATTTGTAGTTCCAGGTGGATGATTTGTCACAAAGAGAAGTGGGACCCAAAAGCAGACTCTAAGGTGGCTGGTGAAGACACCGATTCATTACAGTTTGCAGTGTAAGATTTAACGGTGGCTGACCGGAGATGGTGGCTGGCAGGGAGAGGAGCAGTAGGGAGAGGAGCTGCGAGGTCAGCTGGAGGATTGGAGGGTAGTCTGGTGAGTAGTTGCTCTGGAACATAGAGAGTGACAGGTTATCAATAAGGCGTAAGACGGCTGAGGATGAGTGGGTGACGATGGGAAACTTCAGAAACTCGGGCAGCAGGACAGAGAGCTCTAATCATGACACGATTATTCACGGATCCTGTCAAATCTCACAAAAAAATCTCCTTCAGATTTTGCCCTCTAGAGTTGTCCTTTACTGGTGTTTAAAAAAAAAAAACATCTGTCTGCCTGCAGATACCAGATACAAACAAGATCATATTCAGAGAAGCTTGCTCTCAGTAAAAAAATAAAAACACCAAATTGACTTTGTGGGTCTGCATTCGTGTGTGTCATCACTTTCTGAGTCAGATCACTGTGCACATCTATGCTTACTATATTATGTACAATACTCATTTACTCATCAGACCATGTTTTCGGTACATTGTTCATTTTCCAAGTGGCCCCATTTCTTGTATGATGGTCACAGAAGTTCAGAGAAATGTATTATTGAATCACTGTCTCCAACTTTGACCACCTGAGCACATTTCCCTCAAGCTAACCGCCACTCCACAGCTCTATTGGATGTTGAATGTCCTTTCTGAGGCTTTTGAGCTCTAACTGTGTGAGAGAAAAACAAGTTGAAAAAATAATGAGAGCAGCTGAGCACACCAGCGCGATTGCGCTGTTATTGGATGCATTGTTCTTGTCTCACAGTGGAAGTGACACTTCCTTTTGTTCCACCCATACTCACTTAATTGAATGCCCAAATCCTCGTGAGCCAGGAGGAGAAATCATACGCTTTAGGGTTCCCTGGCTCCCAAAGATTTGGACATTTAGCGATTCAGCCTTGCCAGGGTCATGATGCACCTCAGCAATGATCTTTTTTTTTACAGCACATATTTTTCTTCCTTTCTACCTCTATTACCAAGAGCCTTCAATTTCTACAACAGCCTTTGGACACTTTTGCCTCTTTATTTGAGTTTTTACTGAACATGATTGAGATTATCAACAGACTGTCTTCAGTCGTGCTCACAATGACATAACATCTTATTTCTAGACAAAACACATCTCTTTTTGTTCCTTGATCTGTTGAACATGGTGATGTTTTTTAATAGCTCATAGAGTAAGTTTTGAGCCCCTTTCCTTTGCTTGGTTTTTATGTTGTGTTTGCTGAAGTATAAAAGTATTTTCTCGGAGTACAAGTACAAAGAAACACAAACTGCAATGGAGCTCTTGCTAGAGATGGTGATTGATGAAGATGAGTGCAGAGAAAATAAAATGGAAATTATTAAGATCTTCTTTTGTTTTTTTATTATATGAAACTGCCTCAAAGTTTACAAAAATTTAAACTAGCAAAAACAGCTGGTAACAGAAACTTTGAGATGCCAGACATGTCCTGTAGCCTTGAGGGGAAGGCTTTAATCTGTTCCTCTATTGTGATTGTCAGTAGATGACCACCTTTTGCACACATGTGTCTGTCCCTTCAGCAGTCTAACCTGGTGGCCACTGGCTACGTTTCCATGAATCAATCAAGCAAATCTGAAGCAAACTTTTGAATACTGATCTCAAATTAATTCCCATAATCTCACCGTTCAAATTGTGCAGATAGGTTAGCTTTTGCTGGAATAAACAAAGCAGCTCTTTTGTCAGCGTGATCTGCCTTTGAAGCGACACGGCTTGTTGGGAGTTTCTGTAATGATGAGGCTCCTATGCGTTCAGGAAAATGAGTACAAACACCTTTTAAACATTGTATCATAAATAGTTGACATCTTTGGCAGACATGACAATCACAACAAAATTCTCTGAAGTTTTGTTTCTGCCTCTGTCTTTGTTGTCGCAGAGGAAGTGATCTTTTGTAGCATGTGACTGATGGGATAACTCAGATCTGGCGAGAGATAGTTGCAAAACCTCTTACTAACCCTGCTGGAATATTTATGAGTGAGGAAGTAATTGCCTTTGCAGTGTAGACATGTAATATTAACAATGGTGTAATGAGCAAGAATGGAGAGTAGGCTAAACAAACTGTAAAATGATCCTAAACGGGTTAGTTTAAAACTGAGACTAATAAAGTTCCATAAACGTGAACTTATTGTTATGTTTCAATTTTGTTTCACACGGCATGATGAATTTAGTCTACTCATGATATATATATTCAACTTTTCCTTCACGCAGAGTACAAACCACATGTTAAAATCCCCAAATCTTTGATGGAAACTCATTTCTATTCTGCCCCTGCCACAAATACAGCCCACGGTAACTCCCTCTCGTTATTGCTGTTGACCATTCTGCCCCCACTGAATCCACCTCCTTTACACATCAGAGGGACAAATAATTTGACTCTTCGACAGCGGCGCAGTCGTGGCCCGAGCTTCTTTTAATGGACACCTCCTTCATCCATGGCTTTGTCGGGAACACACGTAAACACTCAGACACCAAATCTCTGTGTACACACAGCTTCCTCTGCCAGCTGCGTGCTGATTAAAAGACGCCAAACAGAAGGTCATGATTAAACGCCGCCAGTCTTATCCCCTGTTTTCTGCTCGCCTGATTGTTCACGACGACACATTCTTTGCTGTGTCGGCGGGACATGAAATTACTTTTGTTAAAGTTTTGGTTGCCGTCTCCATGCTTAGATGGTTTCTCTTTTTGTTATCAGCCCAAACCAGGATCCTATTCCAGAGTCTGTGAGAACACCTTGCTCAAAAATTAACCACATCCCTGTATTCTATTTTGTTAATGAGACATATGGGCTGTATTAGAGCTATCTGTGTCTTAGAGAGAAACCAGATCAAACAAATACTGGTGTGAGACTTTGGGGTCCAGTATAATAATTGTTTTTATTAGATAAGTGTGGTGATACAAGCTGTGTGAAAAATGTACATGCAAACTCACAAAGTTACTGATTTACTTTTGAAATGTTTTTAGTAAATTTGTTTTAGACCAACTTTCCAAGTTTCCAGTTTAGTAACATTCCCTGAAGAGTGGAATGGAAACACAAAAGGCCCTAAAAAACTTGATGTTTTCAAGCAGTTGTTAGAGATTTAGCTTTGCAAACCCATATTAAATAGTTGCTAATGCTGCACATACTGTAACATTTACATGACACAAAAATCAACGCATATTTTAGATCTCATACTTCATTCTCATTCTGAATAAGTTGTTTCTGTACCTCTAGTGGTGGATCATATTTCTCTTGTAGTATTCTGTTCTTATTTTATGACTTATGTAATTAGGTTGTTTACCAACAGAGGTGTTGGTAAAGATTTCAAATATAAAGTTTTAAAACAAAGTTTTTTAAATGCAAAAAACTAAATTGTTATTTTGTAAAGTGTCTTTGAAACATAACAATTTAGTTTTTTGTATTTAAACCCACCAAACCGGCCAAGCTTGAGTTCTGTCAGCAAACGATGCACATATGGTGAAACTATGCAGTTTGTAATGAGCAAATAAAACCATTGTCAACGGAAAACACCCTTATTAGCTGAAGATTATCTTCAAGAGACAACGTTCAAATAGTTCCCTGCTCTGTGTTCAAAGAGCTGCAACAACAACCACAGGCAAGCTATTAAAGCACAGATACTTTTTTTTTCCGCTACACCAATGCTACAAGGCGAGGGACACAGGAAATTCATTTTCTTGTTATTGCAAAATTATTCAAATGAGAAAACCATCAATAACACAATTCCCACAGAGAATATCCCCCACAACAGGTCTAACGTGAAGTGAGATCTGATAAAAGTCCGCATCCCGCTGCCACAAGATAATAAAAGGATTTTTGGAACCCAGCAGGTTTATTGTTAATGATGCTCGAGTACATGATCGATGCGAAGAGCGAACCTTTCTTCCTGTGCACATCTAGGTTTGTTTTGAACACGTATTCAGCAGCAGTGAGGTGATCTGCCAACCTGTGATGCTTTTTTTTCCTCGCTAATTCAGGTCCAGTGACAACACAATACACTTTAAATGTAATTTAAAAACACAAGGGGAAAGGGAATGCTATTGCGCTTTCCCCATCCTGCGTCATGTTTATTTCCCCCATCACACTTATTGGAAAACTGCACTCTTAATTCTAGTAACGCTCTCACTCAGAAACACTTTCTCCTCCATATGTAGATATTCACTTTCCGTTGCTACTTCATTCTTGACAAAAACCTGAAAAAAAAAAGCCACAGCTATTATGATCATCATGCACCGCTTACGACTGACCTCATTGTATCACACTGTCAGGGCTGCAGGCGGTATGGAAGGGGTCGTCAAAAACAGGATCGCGTATTCTGTTGTTGCAGCTTTTAATTGGTGTGAAATTACTTTTCAGTGGAAGCATTAGTATCTGACTTTGCAGGGAATAATTGAATGCGGTTTGGCTGCCAGACGCCCGCCATGAAAGTTGGACGTACTTTTGACGGTAAGCCGACATAAAGAAATGTCAGTGGATCCCAGCCTAGGAAAATAGGCGGAATGTTGCTCCGCAGTTTGATGAGATGTAAATAAAACGTGCCAGATTGGCCAGATTGGCCATAAATACATGAATGCATGCTCACCTTTTGTGTTCTGCAGCTAACTGCTGTTGCACTGAGAGATCTGAGGTTGCTTTGTTCGATCCATATGTCTCTTTGTGTCACTGAGTGAAAGTCTGGCCTTTCGGAGGACACTGCTCGGATATCTGGAGACAGCTGTCCTCTGGTAGGACAGAGGAGAGCAAATGGCTGCATGTAGCTTTGCGACACACATGCACTGACCTGCACTCAAAGCCAGTTGGACCTTTCCTGCTGTAGAACATGTCCCTGTTGTTTCTGCCGGAGTCTATGACACACTTGACCTAGAATAGTGAATCAGACAGAACATGTTTGATAGCAAATATCTACTGAGACTGTCTACTCAGAGGGAGCAAAGTCAGTTTTCCCGGAGGATGGAGGTTCAGTGGGACAAAATCGTGGAAGGATAATATAATTAACATATGTGCAATAAGTATTTTCATACCCGTTGTCTCCCTCTGCTCTTGGCCTTGTCATTGAAATGGAATTCGAAATCACAACATGCTCTGGGCCATTCACCTCTTTTTCTGCTCTTTATTACCTTCCTCTTGGGCAAATAAAGTTTGTTTTTAGCTCTTTTTTATGTTTTAATCTTGAGGATCTTTAAGAATAAATCGGAGACAGCTGTAACAGAAACAGAAGGGGATGTGGAGCATCCTCAAGTTAATCTGAGCACAGATTTTCATAGTCAGAATAATGAAGTAGCTTGTGAAGACTGAAATGGAGCAAGGCACCGAGGGCAGCCACTTGGAGACCTGCTGGGCTAAAATGAAGAAGAACAGTGCCACTCCATTTTACAAAGAATAAATAGAAGGGAAATGATAAAATTAAGTCAGTCAAACACCCGGTTCAGGTGAGGCCTAATGTGGGTTATATGGACAATGTGTGTAAGGACAATTTGTTTTGGACTGTTTCCAAAATAAATATAAAATGTATTTGCAAAGAGCAAGCATATTTGTCTGTTATATATACAATCACAGTGCATTTAGAATACATTTAAAGAGTTCAATTTGAGTTAAAATGTATCATACACAAACGTGATTAATCATGTGTCTATACAATATATGTGTGTTGGTGTGTGTGCATTATTGCGTTGCTGCACTATTGAATAAATACGTATGTATACATAATCAAGATCAGTTCACTAATTCTGTCTTTGTAAACATTATGAATATATACTGTTTTTCTGCAGATTTGTTCACTTTGTCACTTCAAGTGCAGTTAAAATAAGTCCATTCTCAATTTCCTCTCAATTTGCTCTCATCCAATAATCCTTGGCCTGCTTTCTGCGAACCAATCAGCTCTTAGCCCCCAGCTTATTCTTCAAATATAATTTAAATGTCTTTCACTCCGCCCTCCTCCTCCCCGTCTCATCTTTGACTCCAGGGTGTCTCAATTCTCCCTGATATGGCTCTACTCTGCAGCCGAAAGCGCTTAAACTTCAGGGTTCGAAGCAACCCCCAAAAAGGTTCCTCATAGCAAGAACATTAAAACAATAATGATAAATCCATGTAGATGAAGGGATTTTAGGGCAAGGAGAGACTTTGGGTGTTCCACAATGGAGTCTGTTGCATTGTCAGATTTTCACTACAGAGTTATTGTGGTTGAAAAATATTGACAATGACAACATATTTACATTAATTGAAGATGAAAAATAAGATGGAAACATTGTACTTTTTTTCTGTGCATTATCAGATATTTGCGTGCTTTTATAACGTGGTTATGGCGTCACTGCACTTCTAGGTTAGATGTAAACTATCTGTAGAGAAGTGGAGTGATAGCAGACTAATTTCAGATGAGGAGCATTGAGATCCAATGTCTTAATCAGTGTTATCTGCTATGCAAACATATTCTTTGTTTTTGAAACGCAACTGTACTGAGCAATGTTCTACAAACAAAAATGCAACACACTATGTACGAAAAAGAATTACTTCCTCTTCATTTTTATAGAAAGGTCAACTAGTACAGAGTTTTATGATAATCTGTTTTATTCTAAAAGGTATGAGCACAAAGTGGTATCTGTGGAGAGAAATATTGGAGAATAAAAAAAAGGAATAGCAGGATGTTAGCGAGGCACATGACCCTGGAAAAAACGTTTACATTAGAACAGTAAAAAACCTTGAAAGTTTAAGTCAGTAACACTGATTTCCTCAGCAACATGCACCCACCTTGAGGAGCACAAAGAGACGAAAATTTTACCTTGGCCTCCAAACCTCTCAGATTCTAATCAGATCAAGCGTTGGCATAATACACCAGAAAAGACGACTGGGTCCAAAAGATCTGCTGTTTCTGTGCCCAACACCACAGGGCATCCCAGCTGTCCTATATCTCTGCCCCAAAAGATCAGAGCTGTATTAGGGG